>UNPE01000260.1:762500-937500 GCA_900536245.1 Epinephelus coioides | reverse complement strand
ATACATGGGTACGTGAGTACGTGAGAATGTGGGTACGGGAGTTTGTTGGTACAGGAGTATGTGGGTACTTGGGTAGGTGGGTACGTGAGTGTGTGGGTAAGTGTATATTTGCATGGGGTATGTGAGTACATGGGTACGTGGGTGCATGAGTACATGTGTATGTGGGTACCTGAGTACATGTATACGTGGATAATGGATACATGAGTACATGGGAACGTGAGTACGTGGGTACCTGAGTACATGTGTACGTGGGTACCTGAGTACATGTGTATGTGGGTACCTGAGTACATGTGTACGTTGGGTACCTGAGTACATGTATACGTGGATATGGATACATGAGTACATGGGAACGTGAGTACGTGGGTACCTAAGTACATGTGTACGTGGGTACCTGAGTACATGTATACGTGGATAATGGATACATGAGTACATGGGAACGTGAGTACGTGGGTACCTGAGTACATGTGTACGTGGGTACCTGAGTACATGTATAAGTCGATAATGGATACATGAGTACATGGGAACGTGAGTACATGGGTACCTGAGTACGTGGGTACCTGAGTACATGTGTACGTGGGTACCTGAGTACATGTATACGTGGACAATGGATACATGAGTACATGGGAATGTGAGTACGTGGGTACCTGAGTACATGTGTACGTGGGTACCTGAGTACATGTATACGTGGGTACCTGAGTACATGTGTACGTGGGTACCTGAGTACATGTGTACGTGGGTACCTGAGTACATGTGTACATGGGTGCCTGAGTACATGTGTACATGGATAAGTGGATACATGAGTAAATGGGAACGTGAGTACGTGGGTACCTGAGTACATGGGTGCCTGAATACATGTGTACGTGGATAAGTGGATACATGAGTACATGGGAACGTGAGTACGTGGGTACCTGAGTACATGTGTATGTGGGTAAGTGGATAAGTGAGTACATGGGTATGTGAGTACTTGACCTCAGTATGTGTGTACGTGGATAAGTGGATACATGAGTACATGGGAACGTGAGTACGTGAGTACATCGATGCATCAATCAATTCAATCAATTTTATTTATAAAGCCCAATATCTCAAATCACAATTTGCCTCACAGGGCTTTACAGCATACGACATCCCTCTGTCCTTATGACCCTCACAGCTGATCAGGAAAAACTCCCCAAAAAACCCTTTAATGGGAAAAAACGGTAGAAACCTCAGGAAGAGCAACTGAGGAGGGATCCTTCTTCCAGGACGTACAATAGATGTCGTACTGAACAGATCAGCATAATAAATTAACAGTAAGAGAGAGAGAGAGAGAGAGGGAGAGAGAGAGATGCAGGACAGACGGTAATGACAGTAGCTTACAAGAACATTAATGAACGTGAGTACTTGGGTATGTGAGTATGTGTGAACATAGGTACGTGAGTACTTGAGTACATGGGAACGTGAGTACTTGGGTATGTAAGTATGTGGGTACATGGGTATGTGAGTGAATGGGTACGTGGGTACGTGGGTACGTGGGTACTTGAGTACGTGTGCACGTGGATAAGTGGATATATGAGTACATGGGAACGTGAGTACGTGGGTAAATGGGTACATGGGTACATGGGTGCATGAGTACATGAGTACATGAGCAACTGTACACGTTTCCAACCACTTTTCCCCACTCAGCGACACACCCGCTGAGGATAAAACTCTGGTTATTGGCAGCTCTATTCTGAGGAACATGAAGTTAGCAACACCAGCGGCCATAGTCAAATGTATCCCTGGAGCCAGAGCGGGCGACATTGAATCAAATTTGAAACTGCTGGTGAAAGCTAAATGTAGATTTAGTAAGATTGTTATTCACGTTGGTGGCAATGACACCCGGTTACGCCAATCGGAGGTCACTAAAATTAATGTTGCCTCAGTGTGTGAATATGCAAAAACGATGTCGGACGCCGTAGTTTTCTCTGGACCCCTCCCAAATCTGGCCACCCATAGTTTTCATAGGTTTATACAAAAGGTGTCTGTCCCCCGACCACCTAAATTATCTAAATCTAAAATTAAACAAAGAGGAGTTGTGCATAACAACCTCATAAAAATTAAAACCTCTTCTGTGACAGAAAGACAAAACAGGAGAATCAAATGTGGACTGTTAAATATCAGGTCTCTATCGTCTAAAGCAGTGTTAGTAAACAAATTAATATCAGATAATCATATTGATTTACTCAGTCTCACCAAAACCTGGCTGTGTCAAGATGAATATGTCAGTCTCAATGAATCCACTCCTCCCAGTCATAATAATACCCACATTCCCCGAGGCAGCGGCCGAGGAGGGGGAGTTGCAGCCATTTTTAACTCGTGTGTTAATCAGCCCTAAACCTAAACTAGATTATAATTCATTTGAAAGCCTCGTTCTTAGTCTTTTACATCCGACCTGGAAAACCTCGCAGCCACTTTTATTTGTTATAGTGTACCGTGCTCCTGGCCCGTATTGTGAATTTGTATCTGAATTCTCAGAGTTTTTATCCAGTTTAGTTCTTAAATCAGATAAAGTTATTATTGCAGGCGATTTTAAAATTCATGTCGACATTGATAATGACTCCCTGGCTACCGCGTTTATCTCATTAATAGACTCCATTGGCTTCAGTCAGGGTGTACATGAACCCACTCACTGTTTTAACCATACCCTCGATCTAGTTCTGACGTATGGAATTGAAATTGATAACCTAACAGTCATTCCACAGAATCCCTCGCTATCGGATCATTATTTGATTACTTTTGATTTCTATTTACTCGATTACATGCCACTCAGCAACAGTTACTATACTAGATGTTTATCAAATATTGCTGTCACAAAATTTAAGGAAATGATTACTCCGTCGTTAAATTCAATACCAAGTCCGTCAGTAACAGAGGTTTCCTGTACCGACTTTAAACTCTCCAGAATTGATCATCTTGTCGATAGCACCGTAGGCACGCTGCAAACAACACTCGACTCTTTAGCTCCTCTTAAAAAGAAGTTAACAAAACAAAGAAAGTTTGCTCCTTGGTATAACTCTCAAACCCTTAAGTTAAAACAAATATCGCGAAAATTTTAAAGGAATTGGCGATTAACCAAACGGGAATAATCTCGTTTAACCTGGGCAGACAGTCTCAAAATGTACAAGAGGGGTCTCCGCAATGCCAGAGCAAACTATGACTCAGCATTCATAGAAGAAAACAAGAATAACCCCAGGTTTCTTTTCAGCACTGTAGCCAGGCTGACTGAGAGTCAAAGCTCTATTGAGCCTTGTATTCCTTTAGCCCTTAGCAGTAATGATTTTATGAGCTTTTTTAATGACAAAATTCTAACTATTACACACAGAGAAACAGACAGAGGAGCACAGGGGACACAAGGGTAGGGGAAACACAAGGAAAAAACTGGAGGCCAGGCTGTGGCTGCAACAAGACAAAACTGAAGTTATGGTTCTTGGCCCCAAACAACTCAGAGACTCTTTATCTGATGACATAGTTTCTCTAGATGGCATTGCTCTGGCCTCTACCACTACCGTAAGAAACCTTGGAGTAACATTTGATCAAGATTTGTCTTTCACTTCTCATTTAAAACAAACCTCAGGGACTGCATTTTTTCATCTGCATAATATTGTGAAAATTAGGCCTATCCTGACCCGGAAAGATGCAGAAAAATTGGTCCACGCTTTTGTTACCTCTAGGCTGGATTACTGTAACTCTCTATTATCAGGTAGCTCCAGTAAGTCCTTAAAAACTCTCCAGCTAATTCAGAATGCAGCAGCACGTGTACTAACAGGAACTAAGAAACAAGATCATATTTCTCCTGTTTTGGCTTCTCTGCACTGGCTCCCTGTAAAATCCAGAATTGAATTTAAAATTCTACTGTTAACTTATAAAGCTCTAAATGGTCAAGCTCCGTCATATCTTAGAGAGCTCATAGTGCCATATTATCCCACCAGAACACTGCGCTCTGAGAACGCAGGGTTACTCGTGGTCCCTAAAGTCTCCAAAAGTAGATCAGGAGCCAGAGCCTTCAGCTATCAGACTCCTCTCCTGTGGAATCATCTTCCTGTTACGGTCCAGGGAGGCAGACACCGTCTCCACATTTAAGACTAGACTTAAGACTTTCCTCTTTGATAAAGCTTATAGTTAGGGCTGGCTCAGGCTTGCCCTTGTACCAGCCCCTAGTTAGGCTGACTTAGGCCTAGTCTGCCGGAGGACCCCCTATAATACACCGGGCACCTTCTCTCTCTCCTCTCTCTCTCTCTCTCTCTCTCTCTCTCTCTCTCTCTCGTGTCCTATTACTGCATCTTGCTAACTCGGCCATACTGCATGTCACTAACTTGGCTTCTTCTCCGGAGCCTTTGTGCTCCACTGTCTCTCAGATTAACTCATATGCACAGCGGTGCCTGGACAGTGTGACGTTTGTGGTTGTGCTGCTGCCGTGGTCCTGCCAGATGCCTCCTGCTGCTGCTGTTACCATTAGTCATACTTCTACTGTTATTATTACACATATGATTATTGTCACACATGTATACTATCAGATATTAATATATTATTATTAATTATAATATTATTTCTTTCATTAATGTTGTTGTAAGCTACTGTCATTACCGTCTGTCCTGCATCTCTCTCTCTCTCTCTCTCTCTCTCTCTCATTGTGTCATACGGATTACTGTTAATTTATCATGCTGATCTGTTCTGTACGACATCTATTGCACGTCTGTCCGTCCTGGAAGAGGGATCCCTCCTCAGTTGCTCTTCCTGAGCTTTCTACTATTTTTTTCCCTGTTAAAGGGTTTTTTGGGGGAGGTTTTCATTACCCGCTGTGAGCGTCCAAAGGACAGAGGGATGTTGTATGCTGTAAAGCCCTGCAAGGCAAATTGTGATATGTGATATTGGGCTTTATAAATAAAATTGATTGATTGATTGATTGATTGATTGATGAGTACGTGAATACATGAGTACGTGAGTTCATGGGATTGTGAGTACATGGGTACTTGAGGACATGGGCACGTGAGTATGTGGGTATGTAGTACATGAGTAGGTGGGTAAGTGGATAAGTGAGTATATGGGTAACTGAGTAATGTGTGAAACATGGGTACATGAGTACGTGAGTACATGGGAATGTGAGTACTTGGATACATGGGTAGGTGAGTACGTGGTACATGGGAACATGAGAACATAGGTATATGAGGACATGGGTACGTAAGTATGTGGGTACATGGGTACCTGGGTACGTGGGAAAGTGAGTGGGTGGGTACATGGGTACTTGGGTACATGAGTACATGAATCATGTGAGCGTTGGCTACGTGAGTACGTTGGTACGTGAGTACTTCAGTGAAACACCTCTGGGTAGGTGGTTACATGGATGTGTGTCTGTGGGTACATGGATACATGAGTTAGAGCTTAGATTGGGCCCAAAAATCCAGCCCAACCTCACCCGAGCCCATGCATGTTCTGTCCGAGCCAGGCCCGGCCCTTTACTGTAATTATG
This sequence comes from Epinephelus coioides, assembly GCA_900536245.1. Classification (NCBI taxonomy): domain Eukaryota; kingdom Metazoa; phylum Chordata; class Actinopteri; order Perciformes; family Serranidae; genus Epinephelus; species Epinephelus coioides. The sequence goes on along the minus strand of UNPE01000260.1, from coordinate 932,015 downwards.
AGCCGGTCCCAACATGTTTTTAAGGATACAAACGTGGACATTGAAGGCTGACTAATGGCAAGTCATGTGCCTCTTAAGTGTCGAAACACACATCATCAATCAATTTTATTTATAAAATATCACAAATCACAATTTGCCTCACAGAGCTTTACAGCATACAACATCCCTCTGTCCTTAAGACCCTCACAGCGGATAAAAACTCCCCCAAAAAAACCTTTAACGGGGAAAAAAAAACGGTAGAAACCTCAGGAAGAGCAACTGAGGAGGGATCCCTCTTCCAGGACGGACAGAGACGTGCAATAGATGTCGTACAGAACAGATCAGCACAATAAATTAACAGTAATCGACGATTACACTTGACGAAGTTGTCAACATCTCACATGTGCACAGCCAGTGGCGCTGTCCACACAGATACTGGCAGACCCCACACAGGAAACTCTTTCTGTACTTTCACTTTTTAATTTCTGCTGTTTCCACTGCATTTGTTTTTTGTGTGTGTGAGTAAATTTAAGGTGTGAATCGAAGAGGAGAAAACAAAGTTTTTGTTGTTGTGGCATCAGCAGGTCACAACACACACACACACACACACACACACAGAGTGAGAGTGTCTTATCTCTCAGCAAGCAGCCCGGTCGACCTGTCACTGTGTTTCAAGGTTACTTCACTTCGACAGTTCAGGTCAGTTTTTTTCAGGAGAGACATGTTAGCATGTTAGCATGTGGTACGTTTGCATGTTAGCTCAGAGGAGACTGTGACCTGTCCGAATGAAGTACTGATGGATGTTGTTGGTTTCGGTATTCACACCTCACTGCCCTGCTCAGAGGCTCCCAGGCATTTGCTGCCGCTCATCACTGATTCAACACACACACACACTCTGCCCCCTCATCCTCACAGATCAATACCTGGGTGGGCCATTTCCCACGATCCTCTGATCACTGTGTGTGTGTGTGTGTGTGTCTGTGTGTGTGTGTGATTAGCATTGTTAGCATCAGACTCCCACTCCCCCACCGTCAGAAGTTATTGATTGGCATTCTGAGGCTCCATCAGCTCATATCGACTGATCAACAGGACACTGCTGCTTCACCTTCCAAAGGGTCGGGGGGGGTCGGCGGGTTGGTGGTGGTGGTGGTGGTGGTCTTGGGCGGGGGAGGGTGATTATCATGAGCTGTGTTTTAATTAACACTCAGTCAGAGTGCAGCACTGTTTCACTCTCTGAGGTGTGAATGTAATCAGTGTGATGAAGTGCTGAAACAGCAGGATGATGGAGGTCAGGACGGAGGAAGAGAAGGATGATGATGATCGATTGGTGGCGGCCTGTGCTCCATCAGATCCTCAGATTCCTGCAGTCAGAGTGAAACAGCAGCTGAATCTAAATGTCCACCCTCTGCAGCCGCATGCACTGTGACGTGTTCACTGTCATCACATAAAGTCTGCGAAAGCAGAGACTGAAAGCCGCTGACAGACGGCCTTGAGTCTGTTTCACTTGTTGCTGTGGAAACGTTGGAGCAACAACTACAACCACAAACACGCTGAACGCTGCTACGCTCATGAAAATCAGTTTTAAGCATCTAATCATCTGACCCTGCAGATAAACGAGAAATAAATCTCATTAACCAGCTGTTTGTATGACTGAAATTAATATTCATATATCTCTATAAAACATAGGCCGCACATCCTGAAACATTTATACATTTCTATAAAACATATAGGAAACGAGGCCGCACATCTTGAAACATTTGTACATTTCTATAAAAATATAGGCCGCACATCTTGAAACATTTAACATTCTATAAAAATATAGGCGCACATCTGAAACATTTATACATTCTATAAACATACAGGCCACACATCCTGAAACATTTATACATTTCTATAAAACATATAGGCCTCACATCTTGAAACATTTATACATAACACATATAGGCCGCACATCTTGAAACATTTATACATTTCTATAAAACATATAGGCCTCACATCCTGAAACATTTATACATAACACATATAGGCCGCACATCTTGAAACATTTATACATTTCTATAAAACATATAGGCCACACATCCTGAAACATTTATACATTTCTATAAAATATATAAGCCGTGCATCTTGAAACATTTATACATTTAGAAATGTATAAATGTGTTGGGAGGTGTGACCTATATGTTTTATAGAATTATAAATATAGGTTTGTGTGTGTGTGTGTGTGTGTGTGTGTGTGTGTGTGTGTGTGTGTGTGTGTGTACTTGCTACATAGTGAGGACATTTTTGGCTGGTCCTCACTTGTTTGTTGTCTGGTTTGAGGGTCCAGACTTGGTTCAGGATCAGAATCAGGGTCTGGCTCAGGGGGTCAGGATCAGGGTTAGGATCAGCTTCTTCTTCTGTGGTTAGATGAGTGAACGCAGCCTCCACCCAACCTACTGTCACTTAACACCCTGCTGCAGCAACATCCTCCCTCCTCTCTACTCCTCCTCCTCTTACTCCTCCTCACCATGGCTGCAATGAAATCAGCTCTGATTGTGTTTGATTATCAGTGATCGATATGTGCAGCTGATGATTAAGATCAGGGAGCTTCATCCTCCTCCTCACTAATCGGGCAGACTGCAGGAGTTCCATCTGTGTGTGTTTGATTTCTCCACCTCTGAATACTGATCAGGTGTTCATCAGTCTGCACAGGTCACACAGCGCCCCTCGAAGGCTACAGAGCTCCATCACATGCACTCTGCATAAACACGGATCGCCCCCTGCTGGCTGGCCCCGCCCCCTCCATGTGAGCACATGGGTGAAATTGAAAATATCATTTCAGGTGTTTTTTTTTTAATCAGACTGCTGTAGACGGAGAGACACATCATCCAACTTTAAATACAGATTGTGGTTCATCCACTGTGGACAACTCACCTTCTCCTATGCACTGTCTTAAGGTGGACTGGAGGTGAGACTTGAAGGGTCTTCAGGATCCTGAGGTTTACAGGTCCTGGAGGGTCCTCAGGGTCCTGGAGGGTCCTCAGGGTCAGTTCTGAAGCAGAGCTGAATTGATGGTTTCGTCTGTCCTGTCCTGGAAGAGGGATCCCTCCTCAGTTGCTCTTCCTGAGGTTTCTACCGTTTTTTTTTCCCCGTTAAAGGGTTTTTTTGGGGAGTTTTTCCTGATAGGCTGTGAGGGTCTTAAGGACAGAGGGATGTCGTATGCTGTAAAGCCCTGTGAGGCAAATTGTGATTTGTGATATTGGGCTTTATAAATAAAATTGAAATTGAATTGAATTGAAGGCAGGACTGTAAACCTGTAGCCTTTCCTGCTGTGTGAGGAAGTCACTATTTTTTTAAACTGCTCACGCTAATGTCTAAGTCGTTAATTAAATTATCACTCTGTGAGCGACTGTCGTATCTACACTGTGTTTATCCGACAAAGGTCAAAGGTCACAGAAAAACTACGGACAAAACTCAACTCCAACTCCCAGAGTGCACTGTTCTAATTTATCCACTACATCAGACCACACGTGCTGACGTGTTGCGGTAAGCGAGTTGTGTCATTTCCGGCGTTTCTGTGACAGCGTCTCTTTGCTGCTCTAGTGAATCCTACTAGCCTGCTTTCTGCTTTCTCACTTCAGTTGCTTTAACATCTACTTCAAGTCTTAACCCACACTAGTTCTGTTTAAGCACTTATAGCTCTCCTCCTTTCTACGACTTCCCTGCTAATCTCTTAGCTGTTGTTTGCACGTTACTAGCCTTGGTAGCTACATTAGCTTAACAGCTAGCGATGGCTTCTCCCTTTGCTCTTTCTTGCTCGGTGTGCCAAATGTTTAGCTATGCCTCTGCCTCCTTTAGCGACAGTGGTAATTGTAAAAAGGGTAGCTTATTTGCTGAGTTGGAGGCGAGGCTTAGTGAATTAGAAGCGCGGCTCCGCACCATGTAAAACCATTCAGTAGCTGCGTTAGTTAGCCAGTCCCCTGTAGCTGGTACGGAGCCACATAGCATAGCCTCCGCTAGCTGTCCTCCGGTAACCCCCCGTGCAGCCGGGAGGTTGGATAACTGTGAGAGGCGCAGCTCCAAGCCGAAGCCCACGGCTCACCACCAGCCTGTTCACGTTTCCAACCACTTTTCCCCACTGAGCGACACACCCGCTGAGGATAAAACTCTGGTTATTGGCAGCTCTATTCTGAGGAACGTGAAGTTAGCAACACCAGTGGCCATAGTCAAAATGTATCCCTGGGAGCCAGAGCGGGCGACATTGAATCAAATTTAAAACTGCTGGCTAAAGCTAAACGTAGATTCAGTAAGATTGTTATTCACATCGGCGGCAATGACACCCGGTTACGCCAATCGGAGGTCACTAAAATTAATATTGCCTCAGTGTGTGAATATGCAAAAACGATGTTGGACTCCATAGTTTTCTCTGGACCCCTCCCAAATCTGACCTCTGATGACATGTTTAGCCGCATGTCATCATTTAATCGCTGGCTGTCCAGGTGGTGTGCAGACCCAGAGTTCAACCCAGAGTTGAGATCGGGACTCAGAGTCGCAGTCCTATATGCCTCTCTGAGCTTCTAGTGCAATTACCCACCCATAGTTTTCATAATTTTAAACAAACGGTGTCTGTCCCCCCGACCACCTAAATTATCTAAATCTAAAATTAAAAAAAGAAGACTTGTGCATAACAACCTCATAAAAATCTTCTGTGACAGAAAGAAAAAACAGGAGAATCAAATGCGGACTGTTAAATATCAGGGCCCGTATTCACAAAGAATCCTAAGACTAAAAGTAGGTCTTAGTGACGTCATTCTAAGAAATATCTTAGAATTCCTTGAGTTCTAAGATTTTTCTTAGAATTTTCCCTTGGTAAGATAAAAGTTATTCACAAAGCATCTTAGGCCTTAAGAAAGCTCCTCACATGAAAAACTGTTAAGAGGAGGGAGGAGGACTTTTAAAAAGCCTAAGAGTGTCTTAAACAGAGAAGATGGTGGAAAGACAGAAAGGAAGGAGAGATACTCTCCATATATTGAACAACAGTGATTTAATATGACGCTACCTGCCTCTGCCTCTTTCCTTGTGCCGTGATCCCGGGACCGAATTTCCCTCTTAAAACTCCTTTGTTCTCCTCCACGAGCTGTGCCAACAGCAGTCATTCTGCCAAATCAAACCGCTTTTTACAGGAGGCCAGCAATCACAGTAACTGCTGACAGCTGAGTCTGCGTCCACCATTAATATCAAATAGATTAAGTAGTAAAATTACCAGCATGGTGAGTAAACATAACAATAAGCAAATCAATATAATAATCGCCATGTGAATGAGGTACGTTCAAACATTTTGAAGCTGTGTAACAATTAATTTAATTTTGCTGAGTTTCATTATCATCATTTTTTTCTTTCTTTAACAAAGCAAAGAAAGTTCAGCTCCTTGGTATAACTCTCAAACCCTTAAGTTAAAACAAATATTGCGAAAATTTGAAAGGGATTGGCGATTAACCAAATGGGAATAATCTCATTTAATCTGGGCAGACAGTCTCAAAATGTATAAGAGGGGCCTCCACAATGCCAGAGCAAACTATTACTCAGCATTCATAGAAGAAAACAAGAATAACCCCAGGTTTCTTTTCAGCACTGTAGCCAGGCTGACTGAGAGTCAAAGCTCTATTGAGCCTTGTATTCCTTTAGCCCTTAGCAGTAATGATTTTATGAGCTTTGTTAATGACAAAATTCTAATTATCAGAGGCAAAATTCATGACCTTCTGTCCTCAGATATTACCTATCTAACCTCAAACACAGCTGTAAAACCTAATATATATTTAGATTGCTTCTCCCCAACTTCTCTTCAAGAATTGACTGCAGTGATTTCTTCATCTAAATCATCAACGTGTCTCTTAGACCCCATCCCAACTAGGCTACTCAAGGAGGTTTTACCTTTAGTTAACACTCATTTATTAGACATGATCAATATATCCTTATTAACAGGCTATGTACCACAGTCTTTTAAGGTAGCTGTAATTAAACCTCTACTAAAAAAGCCCACCCTGGATCCAGAGGTGTTAGCCAACTACAGACCAATATCTAATCTTCCCTTTATGTCAAAGATCCTTGAGAAAGTAGTCGCAGACCAGCTGTGTGATTTTCTCCATGATAATAATTTATTTGAGGAATTTCAGTCAGGATTTAGAGTGCATCATAGCACTGAGACAGCACTAGTTAAAATTACAAATGACCTTCTGATTGCTTCAGACAAAGGACTGCGTCTCTGTACTTGTTTTATTAGATCTTAGTGCGGCGTTTGACACAATTGACTATCAAATTCTACTGCAGAGACTGGAACACTTAATTGGCCTAAAAGGTTCAGCACTAAGCTGGTGTAAATCTTATTTATCTGATCGTTTTCAGTTTGTTGACGTTCATAATGAATCATCCTTACGTACTAAAGTTTGTTTTGGAGTTCCGCAAGGTTCTGTGCTCGGACCAATCCTATTTACTCCATATATGCTTCCTTTAGGTAACATCATCAGAAATCACTCTCCTTGACTCCTGTAACACTGGAATTTCTCAATTATGGGATCAATAAAGGTGTATCTTATCTTATCTTATCTTTCTCTCTCATTGTGTCATACGGATTACTGTTAATTTATCATGTTGATCTGTTCTGTACGACATCTATTGCACGTCTGACCATCCTGGAAGAGGGATCCCTCCTCAGTTGCTCTTCCTGAGGTTTCTACGGTTTTATTTTTTTGTTTTTTTTTTCCTGATCAGCTGTAAGGGTCATAAGGACAGAGGGATGTCGTATGCTGTAAAGCCCTGTGAGGCAAATTGTGATTTGTGATATTGGGCTTTATAAATAAAATTGAAAATTGATTGATCACACATGTGATGGCCATGCCCCCTTTGGGGAGCCAGAAAACAGAAGATCCAGCAGAAAGACATCATTAATTATCAGTGGGTGTAGTCTATTCAGTTTGACATTTCTGTTGTCGGTCAGCAGGATGTTCGCTCCCTGTCTGTCTGCTCTGCCCACTCAGGGTCAATAAAACAAACACATACAGGAACAGCTCACACACACACACACACACACACACACACACACATACCTGAAGTCAGGTGTCAGGACTCTGTGTTTGTTTGTGTGTGTGTGTGTGTGTGTGTGTGTGTGTTACGCGTTCAGAGTCAAACTGTAGTTTAACTCGCTATCTGTCTACAGGGAGTCTGGCTGTGCTCACCCTCGTCTTCCTCTCTCTCAGCGGGAGGCGGTGGTGTGGTGGCGAGAGCTGTGGCGGTGGGCGGTGCCCCTGGTCACCTTAAGCATCGTCACTGAGGTTTAATGAGGCACAGCGGCCGGCATTTCGCTGCCGGGCCTCATTAAACCTCGCTGACGACTCCCCCAGCTCTAACCACCACCGTCTTAATGAGCAGAGAGATGAAGGCAGCGTGGGCGTCATCATTGTGACAGGACGGGTTAAAGATTTCAAGATGGACGCCTCACAGCAAGCACTCTCATTACTGAGCAGAGTTCAGAGGTTTGTGGTGTTCAAAGGAAGGCAGGAAGTCCAACAGTTTGTTAGAGTGACAAAGTGAAACTGAAGCGAACAGTTCATTTTTAGTTTGGTGTTGTCTGATCATGTTGTGTGACATCATCTCTCTCAGCTCCACCGATGCTCCACATAAACACCACTGACAATGTTCTCAGGAAGGACAACACAGCAGCTCCTCCGCCTCGGCAGGACGGCCATTTTTGAGATCACACGGCACATAAACAATCATGAGAGAATGGTTAAATCAAGACCCACCCACTATGACTGACTGGTGTCACGGGATGGTGTCACCTGATGGCCTGACCTGTTTTCAGACCCAACTGTCCAACAAGACTCAGCAGTAAAAACTACATGTTCTGCACATGTGCAGCGCGGCCTCTCTTTTCCTCCCATCTATGTGGGAAGAGTCTGTTTGTTGCAGAATGGCAGAATGAAAGGATAACGGAAAAATGTTCTTGTCGTCAGGTGACACTGATTCAGTTTGATAAAGCTGATGACAAATCTGATGTTTACCTGCTGCTCCTCTTCATCACTCCTGTCAGTGTCCGCACCAACAAAGAAGAAGGAGTGATTTGGAGACGACTGGAACCTGCTGAGTTGTCACCGTGTGAAGCTCTGACAGGAAGTTCTGCAGTTGCCTGCAGCTCTGATGCTGCGTTCACACCAAGAGCGACATCAGCCAGAGACTTGAAGCTACAAACTGATGCCCGACACTCTGCTGACGCCCGACACTCTGCTAATGTCCAATGCTCTGCTGACTCTCGACACTCTGCTGATGTCCAATGCTCTGCTGACACCCGACACTCTGGTGATGTCCAGTGCTCTGCTGACGCCTGACTCTCTACTGACGCCTGACTCTCTGCTGATGCCTGACTCTCTACTGACGCCTGACTCTCTGCTGATGCCCAATGCTCTGCTGACACCTGACTCTCTGCTGACGCCAACTCTCTGCTGATGTCCAGTGCTCTGCTGACACCTGACTCTCTGCTGACGCCCGACACTCTGCTAATGTCCAATGCTCTGCTGACGCCCGACACTCTGCTGATGTCCAATGCTCTGCTGACACCCGACACTCTGCTGATGTCCAGTGCTCTGCTGACACTCGACACTCTGCTGATGTCCAATGCTCTGCTGACACCCGACACTCTGGTGATGTCCAGTGCTCTGCTGACACCTGACTCTCTGCTGACGCCCCGACTCTCTGCTGATGTCCTACGCTCCTCTGACGCCCAACTCTCTGCTGATGTCCAGTGCTCCTCTGACACTCGACACTCTGCTGATGTCCAATGCTCTGCTGACACCCGACACTCTGGTGATGTCCAGTGCTCTGCTGACACCTGACTCTCTGCTGACGCCCGACACTCTGCTAATGTCCAATGCTCTGCTGACAATCGACACTCTGCTGATGTCCAATGCTCTGCTGACACCCGACACTCTGGTGATGTCCAGTGCTCTGCTGACACCTGACTCTCTGCTGACGCCCGACTCTCTGCTGATGTCCTACGCTCCTCTGATGCCCAACTCTCTGCTGATGTCCAGTGCTCTGCTGACACCTGACTCTCTGCTGACGCCCGACACTCTGCTAATGTCCAATGCTCTGCTGACACTCGACACTCTGCTGATGTCCAATGCTCTGCTGACACCAGACACTCTGGTGATGTCCAGTGCTCTGCTGACGCCTGACTTTCTACTGATGCCTGACTCTCTACTGACGCCCGACTCTCTGCTGATGTCCAATGCTCTGCTGATGTCCAGTGCTCTGCTGATGTCCGATGCTCTGCTGACGCCTTACTCTCTGCTGATGTCCAGTGCTCTGCTGATGTCTGATGCTCTGCTGACGCCTGACTCTCTGCTGATGTTCGGTGCTCTGCTGGTGCCCAACTCTCTGCTGATGTCCGATGCTCTGCTGATGCCTGACTCTCTGGTGATGTCCGATGGTACTGTGTCTGTCAGTGATTGGCTGGGATGACTGACGGCGTGTCGAGCTCTGGCTCTGACTCTGAGCTGAGGTGTTTGTCCAGAGGCAGCAGCAGTGGAGATGAAGGGTGAATACAACCAGCTGTGTGACATCTGGGCCTGCCCCATCACTGCTGTCAAACTGTCAGAGCTGCAACCACCCGCCATCGACCTCCAGTCCGCCAGGTGTGTGTTTGTCTCACCTCCGTCAGGGGCGGAGTCTCTATGATGGAGAAAAAAACCTTTAGTCAAAACATAAAGGACAAAGAATTGTGAAATGTGAAGAACGACAGGTTAACAGTTTATAACCTGCAGCCAACAGCACAGAGGGCTGATGGGTAACTGCTTCACCAACAAGTCACATCATCAGGTCAGTGAATGAGTGATGAGCTCACACTCCTCATTAACATGATGATTGTCATTCTGTCTGTCTGTCTGTCTGTCCGTCTGTCTGTCTGTAATTCTGTCTAGATAAGATCAGATAAGATGAACTTTATTGTCCCACAAGTGGGAAATTTGTCCTGGGCTTGTTCACCCATGCTGCAGCCACAAAAAGCATTCAGTTCCATAACAACATACAAACAGACATCAACAGACAATCAGAAGCTAGAAAAAGTGCCTCACACATACATGATCACAAAAGATCACAAAGGAATAAGATAAAAAAAAATGTATAAATATATACAGACAATTTAGAAACAGTAGCCTTTAAAGTGCAGAAGTGCGCAAAAGTTAAGAGCATCCCAGCCTTGAATGCCACTAATAAAGAACAAAAACAAAAACAATGGCCTTTACATGCTACTATTTAAGAGCTTGATAGACATTGGGACAAAAGAATTTTTAAATCCATTAAGTTTACAGCGAGGAACTCTGAACCTTCTTCCAGAAGGTAGTAACTCATACTGTCTGTGTAGGACATGAGACGTAATGTTATTTGCTTGTCACAAGGAGGCCTGTTCATAAATACTCTGCATGGATGAGTGTTCTCTGACACCCATGATGGTCTGTCTGTCACAGCAGGGAAACAGTGGTGTAATATTTATACATCCAATCAAGCAGCTGCTGAATTATTAACGTTGGCCAACCAGGTGCTGTTAATGTTAATAAAGACATCGAGTATTCTCTTTGAACGTCAGCTGGAGCCGAATGCAGCAGAGACGTGATCAGAACGCTGATGGTGATTTTACACTGACTGCAACTTTAATCCCGTCAGAAACACAGTCAGTACATCAGGACTGAGACAGAAAACACAGCTACTGGAGCTATAAACCACACTACATCACTACCTACCGCATCATAGTGTGGTATGCTGGCTGCTCAGCTACTGATAGGAAGGCGTTGCAGAGGGTAAGTAACACAGCCCAGAAAATCATTCGCTGCCCTCTGCCCTCCTTGGCGGAGATCTCCAGCTCCCGATGCCTCAGCAGGACCAATTCCATCCTCAAGGACTCTCATCACATAGCACATCATCTGTTTGACCTGTTGCCCTCAGTCAGGCACTACAGGTCAATCAAAGCCCCGACCACCAGACTGACAAACAGCTACTTTCCCTGGGCAATAAGAACTCTAAACAGGCCATAATATGTGCAATACAAGTAATGTGCAATATCAACATCAATGCAGTAATGTGCAATCAACCAATTGCTGGTTTTACTTATTTCTTTCTCAATCTCTTTTAGCAATGTTTGATTCATTGCTATGTATGTGACATGTTAACGTCATGATTGTTACCTGTTTTAAGTTGTCATTTATTTATTGTATTTAGGCCTAGTCTGCAGGGGGACCTCCTCTCCTTCTCTCCTTCTCTCTCTCTCTCTCTCTCTCGTATTCTGCATCTTGCTAACTCGGCCATTCTGGATGTCACTAACTCGGCTTCTTCTCCGGAGCCTTTGTGCTCCACTGTCTCTCAGATTAACTCATATCACAGCGGTGCCTGCATAGTGTGATGTGTGTGGTTGTGCTGCTGCTGATGTTTAGCTAACACACACACACACACATGGTTACGTTTAGTCAACACACACACGTGGTTATGTTTAGCCAAGACACACAAGTGATTATGGTTAGCCGACACACGCGGTTATGTTTAGCCAACACACACGTGGTTACGTTTAGCCAACACACATGGTTACGTTTAGCTGACACACACACACGTGGTTACATTCTACCCCCTATAATACACCAGGCACCTTCTCTCTCTCTCTCTCTCTCTCTCTCTCGTGTCCTATTACTGCATCTTGCTTATTGTGGCCAGCCTAAGGCACACCTGTGCAATAATCATGCTGTCTAATCAGCATCTTGATATGCCACACCTGTGAGGTGGGATGGATTATCTCGGCAAAGGAGAAGTGCTCACTAACACAGATTTAGACAGATTTGTGAACAATAAAAAATGTTTTAGATCTTTCAGTTCAGCTCATGAAAAATGGGAGCAAAAACAAAAGTGTTGCATTTATATTTTTGTTCAGTGTATAAACCACACCACATCACTACTAGAACGATGTCAATCAATCAATCAATCAATCAATCAATCAATCAATTTTATTTATAAAGCCCAATATCACAAATCACAATTTGCCTCACAGGGCTTTACAGCATATGACATCCCTCTGTCCTTATGACCTTCACAGCGGATAAGGAAAAATGATACACCACACTACATTACTACTGGATCTATTTACTACTAGGACTATAAACCACTGTACGTCACTGCTAGAACTATCAACCTGTTAATTGGTTTGTTTGGTATTGTGTTTAATGAATGTCATTCAGTTTGAAGTTGGATTAACAAAAACAGCCTCAGCGTTATCTGCTGATTAGTGACACATGGTTTCCTGCTGAATTAATGTATGACTCGGGTTCTGAAGGACCAACTGTGAAAACAAAGACTTACAGAAGAATAAAGTCCTCATTTGTCATTAAGACATGTTCACATGTGCCTGTCTGATGAGTCTGCATTAGCAGAAGGAAGTCCTGCTGCAGTGCAGCCGAGTGTACCTTTAATGCATCCTCCATCTGATGAAACTCTGGTGAAACTCTGATGGAGGAAATGTGTTTTAGATTCAGCTCAGATGAAAGTCAGAGAGCTGCAGTTTTTCTTTCAGAAACAGGAACTGTCGCTGACATGGGATGATTGACACATCAGTGATGCTCTTTAGGGCTGTCGGGGATTTAACCCAAACTCATCACAGGTCAGGGAATTCAATGTTTCAGTGGCAAATCCCTTAGAAGTGGAAAATTCAGATTCAGATTATTTCAAAGATCAGAAACAGTTGTGAGTTGTAAGTCATCTGCAAACAGACAAACAGAATCTCAGTGTGTTCGGCCTCCACTTTCTCCCCTCTGTCCAAAGGGCTTTCATCCCAACAGCTGACTGAAGGACAACGTGAAGACTCCATTTAGTATCTGCAGCTGTCAGTTTATATGTTGGCCTGCTGTTAAATGTGAAGTGTCCTCTGCTGCGAGGAAGAGGACACTCTGAATAAATCATCCAAACACTGATGAAAGGCCAGTGCTCCAGAAAAACATTGTTAAACTGTTAAAACTCATCAAAATACTGTTAAACTGTTAAAACTCAACAAAATACTGTTTAAACTACAAAAACTCATAAAAATACTGTTAAACTGTTAAAATTCATCAAAATACTGTTAAACTCCGAAAATTCAACAAAATACTGTTAAACTGTTAAAACTCAACAAAATACTGTTAAACTCCTAAAACACAACAAAATACTGTTAAAATGTTAAAAGTCAACGAAATACTGTTAAACTACTAAAACTCATGAAAATTCTGTTAAACTGTTAAAACTCAACAAAATATTGTTAAACTACTAAAGCTCAACAAATACTGTTAAACTACTAAAATCCATCAAAAAATTCTTAAATTGTTAAAACTCAACAAAATACTGTTGAACTACTAAAACTCATCAAAAAACTCTTAAATTTTCGAAACTAAACGAAATACTGTTAAACTACTAAAACTGATTAAGAAACTCTTAAATTTTAAAAACTCAAAACATACTGTTAAACTACTAAAACTCAACAAAATATTGTTAAACTACCAAAACGCAACAAAATATTGTTAAAATATTAAAACGTAGCAAAATACTGTTCAGCTACTAAAACTCATGTGTAAGTGGCCAGCTGAGCCGGGTGGTTTGTTTCTGTGTCAGCGCACCTCGTAAAGTTTCAGTTGAAAAAAAAAAAAAAAAAAAAAAAAAAACACACACACACACACACAAAAAGGGTAAATAGTGACATCACACGCCGTTTTGCCACACGCCAGTTCGTCACACAGACAGAGACATGCACCGGGCAGGCTGTTGTCAGATGAACGGATAACTAACTAAAGTAAGTGTTGTTTAAACAAATGTTAGCTGAACTAGAATCGATCTGTTGTTTATGGTTGACAATAAGGCTCAATATTTATGCGGATGTGTTTGTTTTGTTGTTACGGAGTGCAGCTCGATCCGAGGTTGAGTACATGTGGCCTCTCACCAAAAGTTTACTCGCATCCAGTTTGCACCCTTGGTAGGCGAAGAGAGGTACGTGGCATTAAAATGTTGGTGGCGTATTATTATTTTTATTACAGGATTTTGTGCATGCACTATATTTAGTTAATGAAATTAAGCCTTGTTATGTTGTGTGTGTTTTTAAGAAATGTGATGAACTGAACTTGTGACTATTTATAAACTTGTGTGTATTTAAATGCTATTGTATAAGAGTTTGATATGGATATTTTTCTATGTGTTTTTAGTTTCACGGTACTAATTGAAGAATAAAATCTACCAGTTGAACTCAACGCTGTGGTCATTGATGCCAAGGGCTGTAACAGTGAAACTCTACGCTGCATTGGAGTCATCTCATGGCGAGTGTCATCTCATCATCCATCAGCGGCTTCAGCTACAACCGCAGTGAGAGACTTTGGTGACGAGCGGTAAAGTCACTCGCAAAGACACTGAACTGTTTTAAACAAATATATGAAGTTATCCGCCTGCTTCCTCAATCACAGGCAATGGACATTGAATGACTTTAGATGTCAGAATTTAAGTAAATGTGTGACGATTGTCTGCATAAATGTTATCATTTGAGATGCCTGTTAAAAGTTAAAGGTGCAGCTAAGGTCAACATAATCGTCTTCTAAATTTGAAATCAATGGTATTTAAATGGGGGAATTTTGTAGTGTGAATTTTACAAGGGTATATTTTTCTACTGTGACATTGTTTATTATCTTTGTGTTTAGAGTGTAAATGTCTGATATGAGCGGTGGTTTAAAGTATTTTGGAAAAAATTAAGGGCCACAACTCATCAAATTTGAGTGCAGACAAAATAGCTATTTTTCTATGAACAGTCACAAAATAACATGTTAGCGCCCCCTGAAGAAATGGAGAATCCCACTGAAACTCAACAAGTAAGATCAAGCTCTCGCGAGCGAACCTTAACAGAAAAGGGCCAAGAGCTGCAAAAACAGGAACTAAAGAAAAAGGAAAAGGCATTTAACAAGGCATATGAGACTTGGAGATTGGCAGCTAAAGAAATAAGAGCCAAACTGAAGACTTTCTGCTCACCTGAGGAGCTTGAAGGAATCCAAAGAAATATTAAAGCTAAACATGACAAAGTGTGCCAACATTATGAGCCCATTCGACTTAACTATACGAGCACTCCAGGTGTTGTCAAGAAAATGGATGCTTGCAGCACCTTATCATCTGAGATCTGTGACATTGTTAATAAACGAATGGAGAACATTGATAAAGCCTTCAATGATTGTCTGGAAAAGGAGAGAGTAAGGATGCAGCTAAATAAACAGGAATATGGATCTGTCTTTGGGAGGACCAACACAGAAACTGTAGTTTCACAGTCTCTTAAAGAACCTGATGACCAAGTAAGCAACATCTCCATGTCTTCCAGTAAACGAGCTGATGCAGAAGCAGAGCTGGCAGCCAAGGTAGAGCAAGCAAAGGCCGTTCAAATGTTACATGCTCAACAAGCAAAGCTTGAAAAACTGGAGACTGAATGGAAATTAAAGGAAACACAAATGTTGGCAGAAATTAAGGAAAGGGAGGCTGAAATTAAATTAAAGCTGGAAGAGGAAAAATCAAAGTTACAACAACTGAAGGCTGAGAGTGAAGTGAAGGTTGCAGAGGCTCGTGTTAGAGCATACAACAGTTTTGAGGTGGGGACTGACAAACCTCCTCTAGACAGCCCAAACACTGAATATCGACATTTTCTCAATCCGCAAGCTGCACCCTTTGAGCCGCGACATACAGCATCTCTAAAGTCAACTCCAGAAAATGCCAGTGTTGCTCAGGAAACCATGTTGACTCAGGCAATAGCAAGTTCATTTGCCTTGAGTCGCTTACCTGTCCCAGGGCTAACAACCTTTACAGGTGACCCTCTGAAGTTCATAGATTGGAAAGTATTCTTTATGGCCCTGATTGACCAGAAGCCCCTCCCAGTAAGTGAGAAAATGCTTTATTTGAAGAGTTATTTAGCAGGGGAGGCACGCAGGGCTGTGGAAGGTTTCTTTTACCGTAACTCAGAGGATGCATACAAGGGCGCCTGGGCTGTCTTAGAAGACAGGTATGGCAGTCCATTTATTGTCCAAAAGGCCTTTAGAGAGAGACTCATGAAATGGCCTAAGATAGCTGCTAATGACCCAAGAGCATTACGAGAGTTTGCAGATTTTCTCTTAGGGTGTGCTGAAACTATGCCTCATGTCAAAGGCCTGTCCATCCTCAATGACTGTGAGGAAAATCACAAACTTCTGCAGAAATTGCCTGAATGGTTAGTGCGCAGGTGGAATCGAATTGTCGTCGAAGAGTTGGATCGATCCGGTGATTATCCAAGCTTTCAGCGTTTCTCAGAGTTCATGCAGAAAGAAGCCCGAATTGCCTGTAATCCAATTGCCTCCCCTTTAATGTTAAATCTGAAAACACCAGATGAAAGGTTGTCAAAGAGAGCCAAAACATTCAACACGAGCGCTCAAATAAGAGGCTTCAACTCAACATCACCAGAAAGCTCAAAGCCAAGGCCGCCTTGTTTATTCTGCAGAGATGAAGCACATGGTGTTGCTAAATGCCCAGCCTTTGCTACAAAAGCTATGGATGAGAAAAAGTCCTTCATTCATGAACATCATTTATGCTTTGGATGCCTGAGAAAGGGTCACTCGGCCAAAGACTGTAAAAGACGACATACCTGTAGCACCTGCGGTGGACGTCATCCTACCTGCCTGCATCGAGAGAATGTAATAAGACCTGCAGAAATGACAAGTAATGCTGCCACAGGGGATCAGATAAACAATGAAGTTCACAAAGTTATGTCCCATGCTTTGACTCAACATGCCTCTGCCACTTCTAGCATCGTTCCTGTTCTTGTGTCTTCAACAACAGACCCCCAGAGAGAAATACTCACCTATGCTCTTCTCG
Source organism: Epinephelus coioides (assembly GCA_900536245.1). Lineage (NCBI taxonomy): Eukaryota > Metazoa > Chordata > Actinopteri > Perciformes > Serranidae > Epinephelus > Epinephelus coioides. Next base: position 915,137 of record UNPE01000260.1, on the reverse strand, counting down.
ACACTCAGAGTGACTCCACTTTTATGCTAGAAGATTTGGCTGTAGAATTAAATGTAAACACTGAGCCGGTGCAGCTTAAACTAAGCACAATGACAGCTGTGAATACAGTCATAGCCAGTAAAACTGCCAGTGGTCTGCAGGTTCGTGGGCTAAACTCTGAAGCACATATTCAAATACAGCAGGCTTACACGCGTGACTTCATACCAGTTGATAAGTCCCACATCCCAACAAAGAACACAGCTCTCAAGTGGCCTCACCTCAGCCATCTAGCCAACAAGTTACCATCACTTCAAGACTGTGAAGTAGGACTTCTCATTGGTTATGACTGCCCCTTAGCTTTGGCTCCCCTAGAGGTTATCATGGGAAGTGAAAATGAACCCTTTGCTCAGCGGACTGTGCTCGGCTGGAGCATTATAGGATCAGCAAACCCTCATTTGGATAGACAGGGCAGCCATAGTTTTGTGCATCGTGTTGCAGTTAAAGAATTGCCAGTGCCTGCTGTTACAGATGTGTTGAAGGCTTTGGAGTCAGACTTTAATGAAAGGAACTATGAAGACAAATATGTGTCTCAGGATGATGTTCGCTTTCTACAGTTTCTGAGTGATAATATCAAACAAGAAAAGGATGGACATTATCAGATGCCCCTCCCCTTTAAAAATGACAACCCACCATCGCTGCCAAACAACAAACGGTTAGCTACTGTTCGGCTGCAACACCTGAAAAGGAAGTTATCTGCCAATAAACAATATCATGACCAATATACGGCCTTCATGGAAGAAATGGTCAGCAAAGGCTATGCAGAGCCAGCCCCTGCTGCTTCTGAGGGAGAAAGTGTCTGGTATATCCCTCATCATGGCGTGTACCACCCAAGAAAGCCAAATAAGCTAAGAGTTGTTTTTGATTGTTCGGCAAAGTTTAATGGCATCTCACTAAATGACACCTTACTTACTGGTCCTGATTTAATCAATTCATTGGTGGGAGTTTTGTGTCGCTTCAGAAGGGAGGAGGTTGCTGTGATCTGCGACATCGAAAAAATGTTTCATCAATTTCATGTTTCTCCAGAGACTCGCAACTACCTGAGATTCCTTTGGTGGGAGGGCGGCAATCTGGAAAATGAGCCACGAGAATATCAAATGACAGTTCACCTCTTTGGTGCCGCTTCCTCACCTGGATGCGCTAACTTTGGGCTGAAGTATCTGGCACAGCAATGCAAAACTATCTATCCGGCAGCATCAGCCTTTGTTGAAAGGAATTTTTACGTTGATGATGGCTTAATCAGTATTCCAACTGTCCAAGAGGCCAAAGAACTGATTGTTGAGGCACAGGAGCTGTGCAACCATGCAGGCCTAAGATTACACAAGTTCAATTCGAACCACAAAGATGTTCTCTCCTGTGTACCTCCCTCAGAAAGAGCAGAGTCAACAGATCCTTTAAAACTGAACTCAGAGATGACATCAGAAGGACATGTACTTGGCATTCAGTGGTCAATGGTGAACGATTCCTTTAGTTTTAACATCAGTGCAAAAGATCATCCTCCAACTCGTCGTGGCCTCCTGTCTGTCGTAGCTTCTCTGTATGATCCACTTGGGTTCATGGCTCCCTTTACCCTGAGTGGAAAGTGCATCCTGCAGGAGCTGTGTCACAAAGGCATCGGATGGGACGATCCAATCCCTGAGCACTTGCGTCCACGGTGGGAGGAGTGGAAAAATGGCCTTAAAACATTAAAGGACATTACCATACCCAGATGTTATCATCCTCCAAACTTTGGTAACATTATAAGCACTGAATTACACCATTTCTCAGATGCCAGTAATACAGGATACGGTTCGTGCTCCTACCTGAGATACAAAAACGACAGGAATGAGATTTACTGTAGTCTAGTTATGGCTAAGTCAAGGGTCGCACCGTCAAAGATCACAAGCATCCCAAGATTAGAACTCTCTGCTGCAGTAACATCAGCCAGGATAAGTGCCATGCTGAAAGAAGAGCTTCAGATGAAAATAGACAAAGAATGTTTCTGGACTGACTCTCAAGTTGTGTTGGCATATATAAATAATGAGGCACGAAGATTCCATGTGTTTGTGGCAAATAGAATTCAACTTATCAGAGAAAAAACTGATCCAAATAATTGGCATTATGTTGACACGACACAAAACCCTGCTGACCTTGCTTCCAGGGGTCTTCGTGCTGCAGACATCCCTTCATCTGGCTGGTTATCAGGTCCTAAGTTTCTATGGGAACTGGAAGTGCTCCCAATACCCAGACCCTCTACTGAGCTGCTTGTCGGTGACCCTGAGTTAAAGTCAGTTCATGTGTGTGCAGTTGAAGTCAGTGAACACGCAGACATTTTGAGTCGGCTGGAGAGGATTCTCTTCCTGGACCACACTCACTAAGGTGGTCACAAGAATAAAGAGACTCGGGTCAAAGCTCAAGTATGTCGATCCTGTGAGTGTGGCAGAACGTACCAGAGCTGCTGAGGAAGTTTTTAAGCTACTGCAGCAGCAAGCCTTCTCAAGTGAGCTAAAGGTTCTCCAAAGGAAGCCTCAGGGAGCCAATCTTCCAAAGTCAAGTCCTCTTTTTAGTCTTGATCCCATCCTGGAGGAAGGGCTTCTTCGTGTTGGGGGAAGACTTAAAGGATCAACTATTAGTGAAAAGCAAAAGCACCCTATCATTCTTCCTAAAGACAGTCACATCACCAAGTTGATCTTGTTGCACTTTCACAGCAAAATCTGCCACCAAGGTAGAAATCAAACTTTGATGGAGCTCAGAGTTAATGGGTTTTGGGTGATAGGTGGGAGCAAAACAGTTGCCAAGTTGATCTATAAGTGTGTACAGTGCCGTAAACAAAGAAGACCAGTTGAAGAACAAAAAATGTCCAGTCTCCCTGAAGAACGCTGTGAAATCTCAGCTCCATTCACGTTCTGCGGAATGGATTGTTTTGGTCCTTTTGCAGTTAAAAATGGTCGTAAAGAGATTAAGAGATACGGGCTAATCATAACATGTCTGTCGTCTCGAGCTGTCCATATCGAAATGCTTGATGACTTATCCACCGATGCCTTCATTAATGCCTTAAGATGCTTTATTAGTCTGAGAGGAGCAGTTTCTCAACTCCGCTGTGATCAAGGCACAAACTTTGTCGGCGCCAGCAACGAGTTCAAAGATGCTCTCAAACAGTGTGACATCAGAGCACTTGAGGCCTTCCTGGCAGACAAACAGTGTGAGTTTAGGTTTAATGCTCCTTCAGCCAGTCATGCAGGTGGTATCTGGGAGCGGCAAATACAGTACCATTCGCAGTGTCCTTGATGTTACTGTCGCCCAGTGTCCAGGAAGACTTGATGATGCATCACTCAGAACTCTGTTTTATGAGGCAATGTCTATTGTAAACAGCCGTCCTCTCAGTGTTGATGGAATCGATGATCCAAAGTCACTCGAGCCCTTAACCCCAAACCATCTCATTTTGATGAAGTCTAGGATTGCTTTGTCACCTCCTGGAAACTTTGTAAAAGAGGATTTGTATGCTGCAAAAAGATGGCGTCGAGTACAGTATCTAACCGAACAGTTCTGGAGTAGATGGAAAAAGGAATATCTCTTGAATATCTCTTTAAGACAAAAATGGCATGCTCGTCGGCGCAACATAAAGGTGAATGACATCGTCATTATCAAAGAGGACACTGTTCCAAGAAATCAGTGGCATTTGGGAAGAGTAGTGGAAACCACAGAAGGGCCTGACAGTTTGGTTCGCCGTGTCAAGGTTCAGGTTGGAGAGCGCAAGGCAGCAACAAAGGACTGTCCCTCAAAACCCTCAATCATTGAACGGCCCATTCAAAAACTAGTACTTTTACTTGAATGTGATTAATCTATGGAATATGTTTAAAGGGTAAATCGCTCAGATCAGACATGATAATTTAACTGGCTACTTTGGTGACCAACATGTTGTTGAGTGTTTGGCCATTTGTGAAATCATGTTTGAATAATTGTTTATTCTTTGAAGTTATTAATCAAAACATGATTTGGTGGGAGTGTAAGTGGCCAGCTGAGCCGGGTGGTTTGTTTCTGTGTCAGCGCACCTCGTAAAGTTTCAGTTGAAAAAAAAAAAACAAAAACAAAAAAAACACACACACACACACACACAAAAAGGGTAAATAGTGACGTCACACGCCGTTTTGCCACACGCCAGTTCGTCACACAGACAGAGACATGCACCGGGCAGGCTGTTGTCAGATGAACGGATAACTAACTAAAGTAAGTGTTGTTTAAACAAATGTTAGCTGAACTAGAATCGATCTGTTGTTTATGGTTGACAATAAGGCTCAATATTTATGCGGATGTGTTCTGTTTTGTTGTTACGGAGTGCAGCTCGATCCGAGGTTGAGTACATGTGGCCTCTCACCAAAAGTTTACTCGCATCCAGTTTGCACCCTTGGTAGGCGAAGAGAGGTACGTGGCATTAAAATGTTGGTGGCGTATTATTATTTTTATTACAGGATTTTGTGCATGCGCTATATTTAGTTAATGAAATTAAGCCTTGTTATGTTGTGTGTGTTTTTAAGAAATGTGATGAACTGAACTTGTGACTATTTATAAACTTGTGTGTATTTAAATGCTATTGTATAAGAGTTTGATATGGATATTTTTCTATGTGTTTTTAGTTTCACGGTACTAATTGAAGAATAAAATCTACCAGTTGAACTCAACGCTGTGGTCATTGATGCCAAGGGCTGTAACAATTGTTAAACTACCAAAACGCAACAAAATATTGTTAAAATATTAAAACGCAGCAAAATACTGTTCAGCTACTAAAACTCAATGAAATACTGTTAAACTACTAAAACTCATCAAAATACTGTTAAACTATTAAAACTCAACAACATACTGTTAAACTACAAAAACTCAACAAAATACTGTTCAGCTACTAAAACTCATCAAAATGTTCTTAAAATGTCAAAACTCAACAAAATGCTGTTTAACTACTAAAACTCGACGACATACTGTTAAACTACTACAACTCATCAAAATACTGTTAAAATACTAAAACTTAGCAAAATACTGTTCAGCTACTAAAACTCATCAAAATGTACTGAAATTGTCAAAACTCAACAAAATACTGTTAAACTACTAAAACTCATCAAAAAACTCTTAAATTGTCGAAACTAAACAAAATACTGCTAAACTACTAAAACTCATCAAAAAACTCTTAAATTTTAAAAACTCAACAACATACTGGTAAAATACTACAACTCATCAAAATACTGTTAAAATACTAAAACTTAGCAAAATACTGTTCAGCTACTAAAACTCATCAAATGTTCTTAAAATGTCAAAACTCAACAATATACTGTTAAACTACTAAATCTCAACAAAATACTGTTAAACTACTAAAACTCAACGAAATACTGTTAAACTACTAAAACTCAAGAAAATACTGTTAAACTACTAAAACTCAACAACATACTGTTAAACTACAAAAACTCAACAAAATACTGTACAGCTACTAAAACTCATCAAAATGTTCTTAAATTGTCAAAACTCAACAAAATATTGTTAAACTACTAAAACTCAACAATATACTGTTAAACTACTAAAACTCATCAAAAAAGTGTTAAACTACTAATACTCAACGAAATACTGTTAAACTAGTAAAACTCGTCAAAATACTGTTTAACTACTAAAACTCAACGAAATACTGTTAAACTACTAAAACTCGTCAAAATACTGTTAAACTACTAAAACTCAACATACTGTAAAACTACTAAAACTCAACAACATACTGTTAAACTACAAAAACTCAACAAAATACTGTACAGCTACTAAAACTCATCAAAATGTTCTTAAATTGTCAAAACTCAACAAAATATTGTTAAACTACAAAAACTCAACAAAATACTGTACAGCTACTAAAACTCATCAAAATGTTCTTAAATTGTCAAAACTCAACAAAATATTGTTAAACTACTAAACTCAACGAAATACTGTTAAACTACTAAAACTCATCAAAAAACTGTTAAACTACTAAAACTCAACAAAATACTGTTAAACTACTAAAACTCAACAAAATACTGTTCAGCTACTAAAACTCATCAAAAAACTCAAACTGTCAAAACTCAACAAAATATTGTTAAACAACTAAAACTCATTAAAATACTGTTAAACTGTTAAAACTCATCAAAATACTGTTAAACTACTAAAACTCATCAAAATACTGTTAAACTACTAAAACTCAACAAAATACTGTTAAACTACTAAAACTCATCAAAATGTTCTTAAATTGTTAAAACTCATCAAAATACTGTTAAACTGTTAAAACTCAACAAAATACTGTTAAACTACTAAATCTCATTAAAATACTGTTAAACTGTTAAAACTCATCAAAATACTGTTAAACTGTCATTCAACAAGAGGAATTCTGTGAAAGGGAACTTCACACAGGGAGAACATGTCAGAGCACCTGGAGGAATGCCAAGCTGACACAGGGAGAACATGTCGGAGCACCTGGAGGAAACCCACGCTGACACGGTGAGAACATGTCAGAGCACCTGGAGGAAACCCACGCTGACACAGGGAGAACATGTCGGAGCACCTGGAGGAAACCCACGCTGACACAGGGAGAACATGTCAGAGCACCTGGAGGAAACCCACACTGACACAGGGAGAACATGTCGGAGCACCTGGAGGAAACCCACGCTGACACGGTGAGAACATGTCGGAGCACCTGGAGGAAATCCACGCTGACCACAGGGACATGTCGGAGCACCTGAAGGAAACCCACACTGACACAGGGAGAACATGTCGGAGCACCTGGAGGAAACCCAAGCTGACACAGTGAGAACATGTCAGAACACCTGGAGGAAACCCACACTGACACAGGGAGAACATGTCAGAGCACCTGGAGGAAACCCAAGCTGACACGTTGAGAACATGTCGGAGCACCTGGAGGAAACCCACGCTGACACAGGGAGAACATGTCGGAGCACCTGGAGGAAACCCATGCTGACACAGGGAGAACATGTCGGAGCACCTGGAGGAAACCCACGCTGACACGGTGAGAACATGTCGGAGCACCTGGAGGAAACCCTCGCTGACACAGGGACAACATGTCGGAGCACCTGGAGGAAACCCAACCTGACACGGTGAGAACATGTCGGAGCACCTGGAGGAAATCCAAGCTGACACAGGGGACATGTCGGAGCACCTGAAGGAAATCCACACTGACACAGGGAGAACATGTCGGAGCACCTGGAGGAAACCCAAGCTGACACAGTGAGAACATGTCAGAGCACCTGGAGGAAACCCACACTGACACAGGGAGAACATGTCAGAGCACCTGGAGGAAACCCACGTTGACACAGTGAGAACATGTCAGAGCACCTGGAGGAAACCCACGCTGACACAGGGAGAACATGTCTGAGTACCTGGAGGAAACCCAAGCTGACACGTTGAGAACATGTCGGAGCACCTGGAGGAAATCCACGCTGACACAGGGAGAACATGTCAGAGCACCTGGAGGAAACCCAAGCTGACACAGGAAGAACATGTCGGAGCACCTGGAGGAAACCCACGCTGACACAGGGAGAACATGTCGGAGCACCTGGAGGAAACCCATGCTGACACAGGAAGAACATGTCGGAGCACCCGGAGGAAACCCACGCTGACACAGGGACAACATGTCAGAGCACCTGGAAGAAACCCACGCTGACACGGGGAGAACATGTCGGAGCACCTGGAGGAAACCCACGCTGACACAGGAAGAACATGTTAGAGCACCTGAAGGAAACCTACGCTGACACAGGGAGAACATGTCAGAGCACCTGGAGGAAACCCACGCTGACACAGGGAGAACATGTCAGAGCACCTGGAGGAAACCCACGCTGACACGGGGAGAACATGTCGGAGCACCCGGAGGAAACCCACATTGACACAGGGAGAACATGCCGGAGCACCCGGAGGAAACTCACACTGACACAAGGAGAACATGTTTGCGCACCTGGATGAAACCCATGCTGACATGTAAACTCCACCCCAGGTTTTAAGCCAAGAACCTTCCTGCTGTGCGGCGGCAGTGTGAACCACTGCATCACTGTGCCGTCTATCATTATTCTTATTAAAATTATTTGTATTGAGACAAACATTAAAGAGTCTGACAGGCTAAAAAAATGCTAACATCTTGCTAACTCACAGTCACCATTGGTTATATTTTCTTCTTCTCTGTCTCTTTTCCCAGGGCACTGTTGTGCTGGCGACCTGGGCCGCAGTGCTGCGCTGCATACTGACAATGTGGACACCAGAGCTAAAGAACGCCAGCTTGCATTCAGTAGCTGCCTGATTGCTACACGGCGGCAGTGCACTGGTGTGGTGAAGAAGACCAGTGCTTGAAGAGGCAGCAACAGAGAGTCCTGTGCTGAGCAGTTGGCCACTCAGCCGGAGAAGGTAGCCCACTTTGCACTATTTATCATTACCTCTTGGGCTAGTGCAACCTTCAGGAGCTTCATTCTTTTAGCCTTACCTGATAGGATAAAGTTGATGTAATTATTTCATCCAGTAGTCCTAATTGCACTGTTATGTTATTCAAATCTGCGCCTTGCGTACTACATGGTTGTCTTCTGTGTATCTTGTTTGTATATGATGGTTGTAACTGCTATGTAGCAATGTTTCACTATGTGCCCAAAACAAATCTCCCGCTTGGGACAATCAAGTTTGTCTTATCTTGTGGTTTATCTCATCTTATCTCATCTCATGTTATCTTAAAGTTTATCTTATCTTATCTTATCTTATACTAATTAGTCAGTGATTTGGTCCAGTCAGAGGAGTTCCAATGTTTCTGTTAGAACCAGTTTGTGTCAGTGTTGTCAGAGAGAGAGAGAGAGAGAGAGAGAGAGAGAGAGAGAGAGAGAGAGAGAGGTGGAGATGAAGATGAGGAGGTGGAGGGAGTTAGAGATGAAGATGAGGAGGTGGAGGGAGTTAGAGATGAAGATGTGGAGCAGTGCAGCAGTGGTTCGGTCCGTTGGCACTTTCACGGCTGCAATTTGCTGAGTCAGCGCCAACACTGTGCCGCCCAATTAGCTGCTCTGATGAAAGCTCCTGACAGTGTATGAAGCATGCAAACACTTAAGGAGAGACAGAGGGAAGTCTGCTTAGGGGCCTACCTTGTGAACCAGCTGTGCAATGAACAAGAAGCTCTGGCCGGACACCTCATACAAGTGACGGGGCACAGTGAATGAAGTGGGGGGGGCACTGCCCCCTGGTGCCCCCTCCTGAAGCCGACTCTGGGTATATCCATCTAGTTAACTATACTACCTCAGGATTGTTACACATGTGTAAGGTTTAATGCTATATCGTTAACTGGCAAATTACATGACAATGCATTTCAGGCAATTTTACAGAGTAACTTGTAATGTAACGAGTATTGTAACTAATTACTTTCTCCAGGTAGTAATCAAGTAAAGTAAGGGATTAATGTGTAATGTGTAATACATTACTTTTTTGAGAAACGACCCCAAACACTGGTTATTACATCACCACCAACTAATGTTTTTTTCCTTCAACAACACACACTTAGACACACAGACACGTGGTTACATTTAGCCAACACACACACATGGTTACGTTTAGTCAACACACACACATGGTTACATTTAGCCAACACACACATGTGGTTACGTTTAGCCAACACACACACGTGGTTACATTCTACCCCCTATAATACACTGGGCACCTTCTCTCTCTCTCTCTCTCTCTCTCTCGCTCTCTCGTGTCCTTTTACTGCATCTTGCTAACTCGGCCATTCTGGATGTCACTAACTCGGCTTCTTCTCCGGAGCCTTTGTGCTCCACTGTCTCTCAGGTTAACTCATATCACAGCGGTGCCTGGATAGTGTGACGTGTGTGGTTGTGCTGCTGCTGTGGTCCTGCCAGATGCCTCCTGCTGCTGCTGCCATCATTAGTCATTAGTCATACTTCTACTGTTATTATACACATATGACTATTGTCACACATGTATACTATCATATATTAATATATTATTATTAATTATAATATTATTACTTTAATTAATGTAGTTGTAAGCTACTGTCATTACCGCCTGTCCTGCATCTCTCTCTCTCTCTTTTTCCTGATCAGCTGTGAGGGTCATAAGGACAGAGGGATGTCGTATGCTGTAAAGCCCTGTGAGGCAAACTGTGATTTGTGATATTGGGCCTTAAAAATAAAATTGAAATTGAAATTGAGCCAACACACACAAGTGGTTACGTTTAGCTGGCACAAACGTGATTGGGTTTAGGAAGATTCGGACAATGACAATGTGAAGACACAGAGATGACGTGAAGACATGGGGATGACGTGAAGACATGGAGATGATGTGAAGACACAGAGATGATGTGAAGACATGGAGATGATCTGAAGACACATAGATGACGTGAAGACATGGAGATGACGTGAAGACACAGAGACCATGTGAAGACACGGAGACCATGTAAAGACACAGAGATGATGTGAAGACACAGAGATGACGTGAAGACACAGAGATGATGTGAAGACACAGAGATGACGTGAAGAAATGGAGATGACGTGTAGACATGGAGATGACGTGTAGACATGGAGATGATGTGAAGACATGGAGACAATGTGAAGACACAGAGATGATGTGAAGACACAGAGATGACGTGAAGAAATGGAGATGACATGAAGAAATGGAGATGACGTGTAGACATGGAGATGATGTGAAGACATGGAGACAATGTGAAGACACAGAGATGACATAAAGACATGGAGATGACGTGAAGACATGGAGATGATGTGAAGACACAGAGATGATCTGAAGACACAGAGATGACGTGAAGACACAGAGATGACGTCAAGACAAAGAGATGACGTGAAGACACAGAGATGATGTGAGGACATGGCGATGAGGTGAAGACATGGAGACCATGTGAAGACACAGAGATGATGTGAAGACACGGAAATGAAGATGTGAAGACACGGAGATGATGTGAAGACACGGAGATGATGTGAAGACACGGAGGTGATGTGAAGACATGGAGATGATGTGAAGACACAGAGATGATGTGAGGACACAGAGACATTCTTTATGATCTCAGACGCTTGTTGTCTCTTCTCTGACACTTTAATGAACACGTTTGCTATCTGATGGCGTCCCCTCTGAATGTTTGACTGTGTGGCTCCGTCGGCAGCTGTGTTCAGAGGCTGGTGTTTATAAAGTAATCTTGCTGTGTTTTCTGTCAGAGCAACATTTGAGGCTGTGGCTCATGATTATTATGGGATGCAGCTCTGGTCTGCTCTGTTTAACACAGTAACACAAAGCGTCACCTGTCCGCTGTGCAAACACGTTTCTGTTTCTTTGTCCTCAGCTGAATATTTCCTGAACCAACTGAAACGTACTGACAGTATATTTTTACACTAGTGTATGTGCGTGCACTTGTGTATGTGCATGCGCGTGTAGCCCCACCCTGAAGCCAGGGTGTAATTGAAACAGTGGATGGAGCTGAGTGTTGGCGTTTAGAGCTGCAGTGTGTTTCTCTCCTCCATCAGTGTGTTTGAGTGTCGACCTCAGCTCTGTGTGAATAATTTATCACTCCTCTCAGAGGGGGTGGAGGAGGTGGAGGAGGTGGAGGAGGGGGGGGCACACACAGAGCAGCGGTGGTGCTGATGAAAATTTAAAGACGGTGCATTTGTGCACTTTGGAATATTTGCTAACGGTGAAGAAAATGCAGCTCTGCATGGTTTTAAATGGACAGCTAACATTTCAACTGATTGTCCTGAGCTCAGGTCACCACCATGTCTTCTTCTTCTTCTTCTTCTACTGTCTGAACGTGCTGACCTCTGACCTCTGATCTCTATCCCTCATCCTCCAACCTCCATGCCTCAACCTCTGACCTCACACTGGTTAATCTCCACTCTGAGGCTTCTTCACTCACAAAAATAAAAAGACTGAATCTTAAACAGGCCAAAGGTTGTTAGACAGGTGAGGTCATCAGACAGTACTCGCCGTACTCTCTTGTGTCACTGCAGGTCAGATCACTCAACGCAAATCAGTTTTTTTCCCCACTAGAATCGTAAATCACTAAAGACGTGTTGTTCCACCATGATCACCTCCACCCAGCAGCTCCACCCAGCAGCTCCACACAGCACCTCCACCCAGCTTCCACCCAGCAGCTCCACCACCTCCACCCAGCAGCACCTCCACCAGCAGCTCACACAGCAGCAGCTCCACACAACACTCCTCCACCCAGCAGCACCTCCACCCAGCAGCAGCAGCCTACACAGCACCTCCACAGCAGCTCTCACACAGCAGCTCCACCCAGCAGCTCCACACAGCAGCCTCCACCAGCAGCTCCACCCAGCCCTCCACACAGCAGCTCCACCCAGCAGCTCCACCACACACACCTCCACACAGCAGCTCCACACAGCACACCCAGCACCTCTACAGCAGCTCCACACACACCTCCACCAGCAGCTCCACACACACCTCCACCCAGCACCTAGCTCCACCAGCACCTCCCAGCAGCTCCAACAGCACCACCCAGCACCACACAACACCTCCACACAGCACCTCCACCAGCAGCTCCACACAGCACCTCCACCCAGCAGCTCCACCAGCAGCACACAGCACCTCCACCCAGCAGCTCCACCCAGCACCTCCACCCAGCACCTCCACACAGCGCCTCCACCCAGAAGCTCCACCAAGCATCACATTATGTGATAACTGCACACTATCCACCTAAGCCATTATGTGATAATATCTATGTGATAACCTGATGATATATATAACATTATGTGATAACTGTATCATTATATATGTACATATAACATTATGTGATAACTATCATATATACATTATGTGATAACTGTATCATTATATATGTATATATAACATTATGTGATACTATCATATAACATTATATCATTATAACTGTATCATTATATATGTATATATACATTATACTGTATCATTATATATGTATATATAACATTATGTGATAACTGTATCATATATATGTATATATAACTTATGTGATAACTATCATATATACATTATGTGTATGTATATATAACATTATGTGATTCATTATATATGTATATATTATGTGTATATATGTACATATAACATTATGTGATAAATCATATATATGTATATAAACTATCCTGTATTATATATATATATAACATATCATTATATATGTATATATAACATTATGTGATAACATCATTATATATGTATATAACATTATGTGAAACATTATGTGATAACTATCATTATATATGTATATATAACATTATGTGATAATTGTGTCATTATATATGTATATATAACATTGTGTGATAATTATGTCATTATATGATGTGATAATGTGATATAAACATTGTGATAACTGTATCATTATATATGTATATATAACATTATGTGATAACTTATATATGTATATATAAACATTATGTGATAACTATCTATATAACATTATAACTATCATTATATATAATATACTGTATATTATATGTATATATAACATTATGTGATAACTATCATTATATATGTATATATAACATTATGTGATAACTGTATCATTATATATGTATTGTGATGTAAATTGTGATTTGTGATATTGGGCTTTATAAATAAAATTGACTGATTGATTGATTGATAACTATCATTATATATGCATATATAAGATTATGTGATAATTGTATCATTATATATGTATATATAAGATTATGTGATAATTGTATCATTATATATGTATATATAACATGATGTCTTAACTATCATTATATATGTATATATAACATGATGTGATAATTGTCTCATATAATGATACAATTATCACATAATCTTATATATACATATATAATGATACAGTATTGACACTGGATCTTTGTACAAAGTTTGGTTTATTTTCAAGCATGAGAAGGCAGATTTTCTAGCAGAAAAAAGACTTGAAGATGCTGCACAGTGATCAGTCATGCTCAGGCCAATTTTAAGCTATAAACTGGAGCACAAGAAAATGTTTACATTACAATGTGGATTCTGCACCAGCTAAGCCTCGAATCTGCAACCTCTGGAACCTAAGACAGTCATCTACTGCTCTGAGCTAATTGGCAAGTAGCAACTCAACATTGGCTTCACAAATTGAGTAAGCCATTCACTGTTGTGTAGGAAAGCAGCCATCCGTGCATGGAAAGGCAGATTTGAAACTACTGTAAAAAATTCAGTTTTAAAGACAAAAATCTGAAAATACACATATTGCATCTAGACAGCATGGAGATGTTGGTTATTTGTTTGTAACAATGATTGCTTTGCTCCATAAGTGAAAAACTGATGGTTAAAATTGCCATTTTTACATTGACTCCAATTGTTCACATTAGCGCAAAATTCAAAATGCTGTCAAAAATTCAGTTTTTGAGATAAAATTCTGATTTTTGCCACACATCATCTACCATGACTCCAGAATTTTTTAATGGTTTTTTTTCATGAACATTGAAGATTCATTTAGCAATAATTTGCATGTATATGTTTATAGTACCGTTTATAGTCAAACATTTTGATATATACATACATCAAAAATCTGAGAAACGTACTTTTTGTAGGACAATCTGAAGATGCTCTGTAGCAAGTTTGGTGTTAATTGAGCAAAAATTGTGGGAGGAGATAGGTTTAAGAAGTTTTACAGTTTTTGAAAAAAACAGAGTGATGAACTTCATAATTTTTAATAGGTTTAAATGTACAAATATCTTCAGTATTGGGGCTACAGTTTGATGAAAGTTGTGAAGTTGTAGCACGTATGGTTGATTTGTATTTAGTGCGCATGCGCCATGGTGTATGCAGCCTGTTCCAGTCGGTCCTGCTTACTTTAACTTTGTTTTCTACTTTTTTCCTCTCTTCTTCATCTTACTTGTTCTGTTTTTACTTTAGTTATTTATTAAGCTACGTCCTCTCTAATCATGCTTGTGTGGAGAGTTTTTGTTGTTTTGCTTGTGGTGGAATCGCTCCTTTTACTCTGCCACTCGACCGCCGCTCATCAACACCGCATTGTTTACTCCAGGGATCAGCTGATGGAGCTGAAGCCGGCCGGCTTGGCTACGGTGAGGGAGGATATCCCTGCTGAACTTTGGAGGAAAACACACCGGGGTTGCAGAGGGAAAAGATCGCTACGGTGGCGGAAAGGAGCGAAACACCGGAGACTTATGGAGAGGAAGACATACAAGCCGTGTCTCCTATCTATCATCATGGGCAATGTGAGATCACTGGGGAATAAGATGGATGAGCTTACAGCGCTAGCCCGAAGTCACCAGGAATACCGGGAGTGTAGTCTGATGATTTTCTCAGAGTCATTGCTAGACACGGATGTTCCTGACCACAATGTTTCCACCGTGGGTTTCCACACTGTCCCGGCTGACAGGGACTGCACTAAGAGTGGTAAGCGTAAAGGAGGTGGGCTTGCTGTTTACGTGAACAACAGGTGGTTTCAATCCTGGTCACATCACAGTCAAAGACCGCATCTGCAGCCCGGATATTGAACTGTTAGCTGTGGGCCTCCATCCTTACTATATACCCCGTGAATTCTCACATGCTATTGTAGTGGCTGCGTATATTCCCCCGTCCGCTAACCCGACGTCGGCATGTGACGTCATCCACTCTACAATAGCCGGACTACAGACTGCACACCCGAGTGCTCTCATTATAATCTCGGGTGACTTCAACCATTTCTCTATTAAAAAGACACTCCCGAAATTCACCCAGTATGTGACCTGTAAAATCAGAGAGGAGAAGAGCCTGGACCTGCTGTATGCTAATGTAAAGGACGCATACAGCCTCCACGTCCCTTCCCCCGCTGGGTAGATCAGATCACAACTTGGTGCTTCTCACCCCCTGCTATGTGCCTCTAGTGAAGAGGCTGCCTGTGACCACAAAGACAGTGAGGACATGGTCAGAGGACTGCTATGAGGCACTGCAGGGCTGTTTTGAGGTGACTGACTGGAATGTACTCTGTGAGCCACATGGAGGACATTGATGGGCTTACTGAGTGCATTACAGACTACATTAATTTCTGTGTGGACGGCATTGTCCCAGCAAGGACTGTGCGTCGCTACCCAAACAACAAGCCTTGGGTAACAAAGGACATCAAAGCCAGTACTCAACCTGAAGAAGAGGCCTTTCAGAGGTGGCAACAGGGAGGAGCTGAGGGACATTCAGAGGGAGCTGAGTGCAAAGATCAGTGAGGCTAAGGACGGCTACAGGAGGAAGCTGGAGAGGAAACTCCAGCAGAATAACATGAGGGAGGTCTGGAGTGGTATGAGGACCATCACCGGTTACAGACCAACTAGCAGTGGAGCTGATGGTAGTGTGGCTAGGGCCAATGAGTTAAATCTGTTCTTCAATAGGTTTGACACTGCTGCCCCTGCCCCTGTTGGCTCTCCTGCTGACTGTCTCCAGCCACCACCACTTCTGACCCCCCCTCCTCCTCCTGATAGCACCTCATCCAACTTGGTGAGCCCCTCACACCCATCCCCCACTCCTCACACCTCCTCTGGCTCCCATGCTACCTGCCCTCCTCTCACTTTGGACTCCAACTCTCCCCCTCCTCAACCTGCACTCTTTACACCTCTACATGTTAGGAGACAGCTAAGCAAACTCCCCGCTGGTAAGGCTGCAGGCCCGGATGGTGTCAGCCCACGGGTTCTCAGAGCCTGCGCTGAACAGCTCTGTGGAGTGCTTCATCGTGTCTTTAACATGAGCCTGTGCCTCCAGAGGGTCCCTGTGATATGGAAGACGTCCTGCCTCGTTCCAGTGCCAAAGACGCTGCAGCCCAGCGGTCTCTCGGACTACCGACCAGGTGGCACTGACGTCAAATATCATGAAGACCCTGGAGAGACTTGTCCTGGAGCAGCTCAGGCCTATGGTCAGGCCGCACCTGGATCCCCTGCAGTTCACCTACCAGCCCTGGATTGGAGTTGAGGATGCCCTCATTTACCTGCTGAACCGTGTCTACGCCCACCTGGACAAGCCACTGTGACCACTGTGTGTCAGACACAGTGGTCAGCAATACTGGGGCCCCACAAGGTACTGTCCTCTCTCCTTTCCTCTTCACCCTTTACACCACAGACTTCAGCTACCAGACAGAGTCTTGTCATCTTCAGAAGTTTTCTGATGACTCTGCTATAGTTGGATGTATCAGCAAGGGTGAGGAGGCTGAATACAGGGCTGTGGTGAATAACTTTGTCTCATGGTGTGAGCATGAACCACCTGCAGCTCAACACAACAAAGACAAAAGAGCTGGTGGTGGATCTGAGGAGAACGAGGACACCAGTGACCCCAGTTTCCATCCTGGGGCATAACGTGGACATCGTAGAACACTACAAGTATCTGGGTGTGTTCATAGACAATAAACTGGACTGGACTAAGAACACTGAAGTCCTTTACAAGAAGGGACAGAGCCGCCTCTATTTTCTGAGGAGGCTCCGCTCCTTTAACATCTGCCGGACTATGCTGAGGATGTTTTATGAGTCTGTGGCGGCCAGTGCTATTCTGTTTACTGTGGTGTGCTGGGGCAGCAGACTGAGAGTAGCCGATGCCAAGCAGACTCAACAAGCTGATCAGAAAGGCCAGTGACGTTGTGGGGGTGGAGCTGGACCCTTTGACAGCAGTGTCAGACAGGAGGATGCTGTCAAAGGTGCGGGCGATACTTCAGCATGGCTCTCACCCTCTCCACAACGCTCTGGTCGAACAGAGGAGCACCTTCAGCCAGAGACTGATTGCTCCTAAATGCACCACTGAGCGCCACAGGAAGTCATTCTTACCTGTGGCCATTAAACTGTACAACTCCTCCCTCTGATGATTGGACTCATTTGGCTATTTATAAAACAAAACACACAATATAATTACTCATTCTAATTTCATTTATAGCGCTACAACCATTTCATTGTATATTGTATATATTTCAGATTGTCTACTTTACTATTTTATTATTTATTTTATTTTATTGTCTACTTTAATATTTTATTTATTTTATTTAATGTCTACTTTAATATTTTATTTTATTGTCTACTTTAATATTTTATTTTATTTATTTCATTGTTTATTTTTAGTATCTTATTTATATCTTCATCTTTATCTCTTGTTTCCATTCATGCTGTATTTCTATTTCTACTTTGCACGGAGCTTTGGAACAAAAACAATTTCCCCCCGGGGATTAATAAAGTATTCTGAATCTGAATTTGTTATCAGTTTTCCAAGTTTTGAATTTTAGACACTTGCTGTAGCGCCACCATCAGGACTATTGGCTTGAGTTTACAGCTGAGGATATCTGGCATGAGACTGGACCTCTGTGCAAAGTTTGGTGAGTTTTCACCCATGGGAAGTATGATTTCCTCTGAAGAAGAAGAAGAAGAAGAAGAAGAACTAGGATTACAATAGTGTCCGGGCACTAATAAAATAAATAAAAATCTTAATGAGATGCTGAAACTGAAGATTACTGATGGGTGAAGATGAGGAAATCAACCCTTTTCTGTTTTCTCAGGTTTTATTCTGAAAGACAGCCGGACGTGCAGGCTTTTATTTTGAAGTGTCCGCCGGTGCAGTGTATCGGAAGCAGAGAAGAAGAAGCTCAGTGTCGTTGTTGTAATTGACGGACAGTTTGAGACTCACCTGGTGGACAGGTGCGACCACAACCAGGTGAGACAAACAGTTGCTGGACCCGTGTTCTGACCCAGTCGCGGTCCCGGTCTGCTGACGATGCTTACCGTGCTAACAGGCAGACCCGTGCTAACCATGCTAATCTCGTCGCGCTGTGCTGCTTACTGAACCCGGTACCGAGACCTGCCCGCTCTCTGCCGGATCCGGACCGGCTCCTCCGGACTCCCGGTGGTCCATCCGGTATCTGTTAGGAAACCGGACCGGTGTGCGGCGAGCAGCGGCTGTGAGTTTGGACCGGATCCCCGGTGACCTAGTTTCAGTTCTGGCGGATACGCGGCCCGGAACCACCGGACCGACCCGGTTCACACCGAACACACGGGTCCAGAAGGACTATAAAAACCTGATCAATGATCGATCCGGATCACTGATCAGGTTTTTATGGTTTATTGTCTTTTATTGTTCCACTTCTGTCACATCCGGATTGACTTTCAAATTAAAAGAATCAGCACGACAACACCTCTGAATCTCAATCAGACCGGAAGTGTGACGTCTACGTAGCATATTGACCCGTTACGGAAGAGCTCAAAGGAACACGTCCGGTTGTTGTTGTGTTTCGATAAATAAACAGATGTGACATCTCACGTTGGTGAAAGAGATCAGATAACAGACCGATTATTGACATAGAATTATTTCTGTTATTGATCAGAACTCATTTACAAACATCATGGTTCTTTTATTTTGAAGTGCAGTTTCCTGTTGACGGAAACAACTCAAACAACCAGAGTGATATCACAGGCTGGTGTCACCATGACAAGAACTCAAAGTCCACTTCCTGTCAGAGGGACATGTCTCACAGCTGGGGCCTGTATAACGAAGC
Source organism: Epinephelus coioides (assembly GCA_900536245.1). NCBI lineage: Eukaryota > Metazoa > Chordata > Actinopteri > Perciformes > Serranidae > Epinephelus > Epinephelus coioides. The sequence continues at coordinate 895,621 of UNPE01000260.1, read as the reverse complement.
GAGATCAACCTGTCCTGGGACCTATCCTGGGTTGACTAACCCTAACAATAGCAATCAGGATAATCGGTATCACGACGCTGGATATCAACTCTGGTAACTCAACCCAGGGTTGCTTTATCAAGAGCCGTGAACACACACGCAGCGGACCAATCACAATCATGAGAGAAGCGCAGCGTCACTGAGCGTCACTGAAGCGTCCTCACAGAGCGCCGTATGTGAGGAGAAACAGTATTTCTCATGTGAGGATCAGAGATTAATTCTACTTAAATATGAGGAGGAGAAAAGCAATATTAGAGAAAAGGCCAACACCGTGGCAGCTGCAGGAGGAGGAAACATGCGTGGCAACGCATAACAGGATGAATAATGTTTAGTTTTAGTTTAGATTAGTTTATTTGCACATAATGTTAAAAACAGACAGTATAACATTTACAAGATTAAAAGAAGAAAAGTGCCGGAGAGGTTAGAAGCCACTAAAAGCTTATCAAAGAAATTCCCCTGTCAAAACATCAATGAAATCACATAATAGAGAAGAAAAAGAAACGGGTGAGGAAAGAAGGAATAGAGGAGGAGAGAGGGAAAAATCAAGACAAAACAAGGCAGCAAATAAAATGATGTGTAGGTTAAATGACTCATCACTGGTTCAAGTAGCTACAGTACCTGTACCTGTACATCTGACACTGATCACACCCTTGAATCCCATGAAATCAATGCTGCGCAGATGAATTGCGTGTATTACAATTATCGTCTAACATCATTGCGTCTGATAAATTGGTCTTCTTTGTCATAACGTTATATATGCTACAATAAAGCTTAAAGCTGACGCCACAATTAAATCATATCAACACCAAATTGATAGTCTGAATAAAATCATCCTGATATTGAGCTGTGTTAGAAATGAACAGCTGTGCAAAAATATACCTAGTGTCCCTCTTTAAAAAACAAAAAGGAAAATCCCTCAAACACCATGAAGTGTAGACATGATAGGCTACTTTCCACATTTCCAGCAGCAAAGCTGTCAGTTAGGCCCATTATCTTTAACAGGGATCATTTCCTCCAACAAAACAAAATGTTGGCACTAATTAATGGTGCTATTAAGTGTCTGCAAATGATCAGTTTCTTTCTTATGAAGGGGTGGGATGAAAGTTCCACTTCTTTCCACTCCTTTTTGAACAATCTTTTCATTGTCTGTTGTTGCTTTCTTTTCTTTTTTTTAATGTTCAAAATAAACTTTCAAATCAAAATCAATCAAATTAATTAAACTTCCCTTCATGACTGGGCTGCATTTCTGTCAGCGGAGTCATTTTTTTTAGGGATGCACCGAAATGAAAATTTACTGACTTATTCATACTTCAACAACAGCATCAATAAGTGATTAACATAGGGGGGATCAAAATAAAATAAATAAATAAAATAAAGATCAACTAGCCACCCTCTTCCCCGACAAGTCCCTTCATAAGTAACGAACAGTCCCTAAAGTGCGGTGAGGTTTGTGGACTGTGAACGGCTCGTTTCTCCTCTGACACGTCACATACCTGTGTTCGGCTGGCTCGGCTGTTCAGGTACTTCTGGGCAGTCCACACGCCAAGAAGAGGATATTATTGGAACCGACTTCTCCGTTCGCCCGGTAAGCCGATGGCCGCCGTATTTGACAGGAATACATTACTGTCTGTGTCTGTGACCCCCGTTCAACCCACAATCGGTGGGATTCGCCTTTCGTTTCTGCTGCTGGTTGAAATCTGTAGGCTGCTCACACAGCGTGCTGAATGATTTAAGCCTATTTTGCTCGCTCAAAACTATTTTTAGTCGCAAATGCGAGTGCCGTGACGGGTGGATCGCCACACTGCCGACATTTTACTCCGCCCGTCACGGCACGCTGTTTGATTGTGTTATCAAAACACACCGCTATTATTCGGCCTTGCTTTTAACTTATTCGACCGAATACCGAATGTGTGTTTTTTTTGCAATATTCGGCCTTAGTGTATCCCTAATTTTTTTCCGAACAGCTGATTGGCCAGTGGGTGGTGCTTTTTATAGGATCAGATTCAACCCTGAACTTACCCTGCTCCGGAGCAGGATAGCTGTTCAGAGTGAGTTACCATGGTGATCTACCCCGATAATCAATCAATCAATTTTATTTATAAAGCCCAATATCACAAATCACAATTTGCCTCACAGGGCTTTACAGCATACGACATCCCTCTGTCCTTAGGACCCTCACAGCGGATAAGGAAAAAATAAGAACTGAACCGGCTTCGTGAGACCGAAAACCCAGGGTTAACCCTGAAGTTACCTTCGCTAAGACATTAATCCTGCTTCGTGATACAGGCCCCAGGAGTCTGTCTGACCTCACTGTTTACACAGTCAACAAACAAACAAATAAATAAGTGTACACAGTGGGCGTGGCCTCCTTCAGCTGTGACGAGCTGCTGCAGTCAAAGATGAAGGACAGAAACTCAGACTGTCTGTCCTCCTGCCCGTCCTCTTGTCTGTCCTCCTGTCCTTCTCTCTGTCCCCCTGTCTGTCTTCTTCCCTCAATCAATCAATCAATCAATCAGTTTATTTATAAAGCCCAATATCACAAATAACAATTTGCCTCACAGGGCTTTACAGCATACGACATCCCTCTGTCCTTAAGACCCTCACAGCGGATAAGGAAAAACTCCCCAAAAAACCCTTTAACGGGGGGAAAAAAAACGGTAGAAACCTCAGGAAGAGCAACTGAGGAGGGATCCCTCTTCCAGGACGGACAGACGTGCAATAGATGTCGTACAGAACAGATCAGCATAATAAATTAACAGTAATCCATATGACACAATGAGAGAGAGAGAGAGAGAGAGAGAGAGAGAGAGAGAGAGAACATTATTGAAAGTAATAATATTATAGTTATAGTTCTGGGTACTGTTATTATATTATTAATATATTTTGAAATTTTATTATGTATTAATATCTGGCAGTATACATGTGTGACAATAGTCATCTGTGTATAATAACAGTAGAAGGCACCGCTGTGATATGAGTTAACCTGAGAGACAGTGGAGCACAAAGGCTCCGGAGAAGAAGCCGAGTTAGTGACATGCAGAATGGCCGAGTTAGCAGAGAGAGAGAGAGAGAGAAGGTGCCCAGTGTATTATGGGGGGTCCTCCGGCAGACTAGGCCTAAGTCAGCCTAACTAGGGGCTGGTACAGGGCAAGCCTGAGCCAGCCCTAACTATAAGCTTTATCAAAGAGGAAAGTCTTAAGTCTAGTCTTAAATGTGGAGACGGTGTCTGCCTCCCGGACCGTAACAGGAAGATGATTCCACAGGAGAGGAGCCTGATAGCTGAAGGCTCTGGCTCCTGATCTACTTTTGGAGACTTTAGGGACCACGAGCAACCCTGCGTTCTCAGAGCGCAGTGTTCTGGTGGGATAATATGGCACTATGAGCTCTCTAAGATATGACGGAGCTTGACCATTTAGAGCTTTATAAGTTAACAGTAGGATTTTAAATTCAATTCTGAATTTTACAGGGAGCCAGTGCAGAGAAGCTAAAACAGGAGAAATATGATCACATTTCTTAGTTCCTGTTAGTACACAGTGTTGCTGCATTCTGAATTAGCTGGAGAGTTTTTACGGACTTACTAGAGCTACCTGATAATAGAGAGTTACAGTAATCCAGCCAATTTTTCTGCATCTCTTCGGGTCAGGATAGGCCTAATTTTCAGCAATATTACGCAGATGAAAAAATGCAGTCCGTGAGGTTTGTTTTAAATGAGAATTAAAAGACAAATCTTGATCAAATGTTACTCCAAGGTTTCTTACGGTAGTGCTAGAGGCCAGAGCAATGCCATCTAGAGAAACTATGTCATCAGATAAAGAGTCTCTGAGTTGTTTGGGGCCAAGAACAATAACTTCAGTTTTGTCTGAATTTAACATCAGGAAATTGGTGCTCATCCAATTTTTTATGTCTTTAAGGCAGTTATGGAGTTCAGTTAATTGATTACTTCCAACACTTAAATAGGTGATAGCACAAAACAGCAGCACGTCAAGTGACTTTTTACTGTTATTATATTCAATACAATTGTATGTTCCTAAATCTTGAGACACCTCATATGTAAGCTAGACAGACATTTCACCTGCTCATTACTGTGCACACATGTACTGTATGTACTTAGTCCTAAAGAGCCCTTCTGGTGCCAGTAGATACATAGAAACATCCCAGCAGGCTGTGCTTTGCAAACATACAAAAAAGTTTCACGCATGTGAAAATTATTTTTCATGTGTGTGCTTCACCTCCTCTGCTACAACTCCATCGTAGCGGAAACACTGCTGTATGCGTTTTGTGCAACAGGTGGATGTGGTAGGTCTACTGGTAGAGTAGAGAGAGAGCTAAGTAGCATTGAAGTAGAGTAGAGCAGGGCAGAGAGAATGAAAGCAAAATATATTAAACCCAGTGTTAATACAGTAGAACTGGAGAGAGGGGTGAAAAATAAATAGAGGTGGGCATGGCTCAAGTAGGGCGCAAAATTATAGAGAGAGAACGATTGACAAATTTTTCACTTTAAGCCCTGACACTGTCATTTTTGTGTAGGAATTAAGCTACAATACATGACATATGTTGTTTTAATTAATAAATACAGTATGGATAAAGATTACGTAACATAAAAATAACTACAGTCTTTGTTATTTGATAGCTGCTTAAATTAAACAATTTTTATAGGGCAAGTAAAAACTGACTTTGGGCAAGTAGATCTCTGACCAACTTGCCCGACCGGGCAAGTGAAAAAAAACCTTAACGTTGAACCCTGATAAGATTTAAACCAGCTCAGTGCAGAACCTTTTAGGCCAATTAAGTGATCCAGTCTCTGCAGTAGAATTTGATGGTCAATTGTGTCAAACACCGCACTAAGATCTAATAAAACAAGTACAGAGACGAGTCCTTTGTCTGAAGCAATCAGAACGTCATTTGTAATTTTAACTAGAGCTGTCTCAGTGCTATGATGCACTCTAAATCCTGACTGAAATTCCTCAAATAAATTATTATCATGGAGAAAATCACACAGCTGGTCTGCGACTACTTTCTCAAGGATCTTTGACATAAAGGGAAGATTAGATATTGGTCTATAGTTGGCTAACACCTCTGGATCCAGGGTGGGCTTTTTTAGTAGAGGTTTAATTACAGTTACCTTAAAAGACTGTGGTACATAGCCTGTTAATAAGGATATATTGATCATATCTAATATATGAGTGTTAACTACAGGTAAGACCTCCTTAAGTAGCCTAGTTGGGATGGTGTCTAAGAGACACGTTGATGATTTAGATGAAGAAATCACTGCAGTCAATTCTTGAAGAGAAATTGGGGAGAAGCAATCTAAATATATATTAGGTTTTACAGCTGTGTTTGAGGTTAGATAGGTACTATCTGAGGACAGGAGGTCATGAATTTTGCCTCTAATAGTTATAATTTTGTCATTAAAAAAGCTCATAAAATCATTACTGCTAAGGGCTAAAGGAATACAAGGCTCAATAGAGCTTTGACTCTCAGTCAGCCTGGCTACAGTGCTGAAAAGAAACCTGGGGTTGTTCTCATTGTCCTCTATTAATGCTGAGTAATAGTTTGCTCTGGCATTGCGGAGGCCCCTCTTATAAGTTTTGAGACTGTCTGTCCAGATTAAACGAGATTCTTCCAGTTTGGTTAATCGCCAATTCCTTTCAAATTTTCGCGATATTTGTTTTAACCTACGGGTTTGAGAGTTATACCAAGGAGTGAACTTTCTTTGCTTTTTTAACTTCTTTTTAAGAGGAGCTACAGAGTCAAGTGTTGTTCGCAGCGAGCCTACGGCGCTATCAACAAAATGATCAAAGTCGGTACAGGAAACCTCTGTTACTGAGGGACTTGGTATTGAATTTAACGACGGAGTAATATTTTCCTTAAATTTTGCGACAGCACTATCTGATAAACATCTAGTATAATAACTGTTGCTGAGTGGCGTGTAATCGAGTAAATAGAAATCAAAAGTAATCAGATAATGATCTGATAGCAAGGGATTCTGTGGAAAGACCGTTAGGTTATCAATTTCAATTCCATACGTCAGAACTAGATCGAGGGTATGGTTACAACAGTGAGTGGGTTCATGTACACCCTGACTGAAGCCAATGGAGTCTATTAATGAGATAAACGCGGTAGCCAGGGAGTCATTATCAACGTCGACATGAATGTTAAAATCGCCTACAATAATAACTTTATCTGATTTAAGAACTAAACTGGATAAAAACTCAGAATTCAGAAACAAATTCAGAATATGGGCCAGGAGCACGGTACACTATAACAAATAAAAGTGGCTGCGAGGTTTTCCAGGTCGGATGTAAAAGACTAAGAACGAGGCTTTCAAATGAATTATAATCTAGTTTAGGTTTAGGGCTGATTAACAGACTAGAGTTAAAAATGGCTGCAACTCCCCCTCCTTGGCCGCTGCCTCGGGGAATGTGGGTATTATTATGACTGGGAGGTAGACTTGTAGTCAAGACCGCCTAAACCAAGACCAAGACACTACCAAGACCAGAGAGTTACAAGACCAAGACCAAGACAGACCAAGTCAAGACCAAGACTAGTTGAGCTCAAGACCAAGACCGAGACCGAGACCAAAAAAAAAAACCTAGTTTTTTTGCCATTTTGCATGAGTTGTAGAACATAATCACCATACTGGGTTCAGCTGCTTAGTATAAATATGAGATTGTATTATTTCAACTACAGGCACAATAATACAGAGACAGTGCATGTCTTGTGTTATGTGTGAACTCACTATAAATGTTTTCATCAATTGGCTGAAATCAAATGTGTAGCAATTGCATGACCGCTATTTCTACACTATTAGAGGATTGACCCTTGAGTGCTGTTAAGGACTGACATGACTATTAACTAGTCCCAAAGTCATCTAACAAAATAACAAGCCTCCAACACCACCCTGCACCTCAAAAAAGTCTAATGAATGGGAACTATGTTACTGATTTAAATTGTACTTAATTTGTAGATGAAACGTGAATTTTAAATATTAAAGATACACACAATTATCAACTTGAAATTGCATTATAGTAGCCAAATTACACTGTATAATATCAGCATTACTGAAATGGCATAGGTCTAATGCTTAATCAATCACAACGATATGCAAATATTATTCAAAGGCCAATGATGCCATATATTTATTCAAACAAGGCCATTGTAAGCACAATACTGTAATTAAATACACAGACACAAGCGCAGGTGCACCAAAAAATGCATTAAATCAAAGGCAAAATACAAATAGTTTACAAAACTGTACTTCAAATTGTACATTAACAAGAGGAAGAACTGGTGATCACAAGATTCTGTCACCTTGATGTGTGCAATGGCATCTCATTTATAACACACTTTATCAATATATGAAGCCTGTAGTTCAGTGGGACAAGAACAATAGAAAACAGACATCACAAACAAAGAACAGATACATAAACTAATACATTAAAACTGTAGAACAAGTAGTTCACATGTTAAAGCTGTCGTTGATTGCACTTCAAGAACACTAAAAACTGCAGCATGTTATAACCTAGCCGTGCTCTGTGGGGTCTCATTAGAATGCCTCCTCTGCTAAAAACTCTCTCCACTGGGACAGAGAGGACTTTTAAGGCAGCATTGTGTAGTTGAGGGAAATGCTCTTGGTTTTTTGACCAAAAGGTCAGTGCATCACAGTCATAGTCATTCATGTTGTCCAGGTACTTGCTTATTTGTGCAGTAATGCTCGAGTCCCGGGTTGCACTGTGCTGCATCTTAAAAGCCTTGTAGCGTGAAAGAAGACGCTGATGTTTCAGGGGTGGCGGTGAGTCACGGCACAATTCTCCTGCATCTTCCACATCTTCTGCTAGCGGTGCAGCAGTTGCATCTCGGTCTACCTCTCTGACCAAAAGGTCTGGAAAAAGGTGCATACACACACACATACACACAAACAAAATACAGGATGCTGCTGATGACAATATAATAACAATAACTGTAATAATAACAACAACAACCATAATAATTATAGCCACCTGTTAATGATTTCTTAAGGTCGTCTCTGAACCCCTTCAGTGCTGGACCGGATTCCCCATTATGGACATCTAAATCTACCCAGCTCAAACCAAACTGGGGATCAAGCATGGCGGCAAGGAAGTAGATCCGATGATTAAATGGCTCCTCAGGATCCCCCTGCTCCATGTTGATCCTTCTGAAGATCCCTGAGAACCTTTTCTCTAAAGACTTCTTTAGTGCTCTAACTATTGTCACAATCTGCGGCAGCTGCACTTCCATCTTGTTGAGATGAGTTCTTAAGTCCAGGACGGTGGGGACCACCATGCTGATGGTAACCACAGTGTCTCCTTCTGTGAGGTCTGTTGCCTCAGAAAAAGGCTCAAGCACAGTACAGAGGTCTTTCAGCTGGGCCCATTCTCGGACTGAAAACGCAATATTTTCTGTATCACATTCGCTGCACATTTCTGTGACAGCCTGGTGGTCAAGTGTGGTGAGAGCTTTTAACTGTTTTAAGGTGCTATTCCAGCGTGTGTTGTTAGCTGCCGGGATAGATTTATTAGCCCCAAAGTGGGTCTCAAACATGTCTCTGACCTTAGAACTGCTGTGAAGCAGGGTTGTGAACTTGGTGGCCTTAGCAATGGCTCTTGCTATTGCCTTCACTTCTTTCATGCCATCACTGATGACCAGTTGGAGCGAGAGTGCGAAGCAAGACAGGCGCTCACCTGATGACCACGGCTGTTCAAAGTCTTCTACGTCCTCCCACATCATTTCATCATCAAGGTCATCACTGTCACTTTCAGGTTGCTCTGAGTCCGGCAATCTCACTTTAAAGGCCCACTTCATGTTGGATGCGTTATCCGTCAGAATGAAGCTTATTTTGTTGCTAATGCCATACTCCTCAACAATTTCATCAAATTCTGAGGCGATTCGTTCACCACAGTGCTTCCCTGTGAAACGCCGACAATCCAGCAAAAAGGATTTTAAACTGTAGGAGTCCTTGTCTTCGCAGGCAATATGCGCAGTAACTCCAAGGAAGGAGCGAAGCCTCCTGTCAGACCAGAGGTCGGTTGTAAGTGCAACACTTGCCTGAGCTTCCAGTGCTTTGATGATGTCATTCTTAACCTTACTGACTAGATAAGGTATCTGCTTCTCTGTCAAGCTGGTCCTAGACACAGGAGTGTATTTGCAGTCCATGACAGAAAGAAAGTGTCTAAAATTTGGATCTTCTACTAGAGACAGGGGCAGAGAGCATCCAATGACAAGGTCCTGGAGGATGGCTTGTGTAATGACCTGTTGCCTGGATGAATTTGGGGTATATAAGTGGACTCTTTGCGCAAAGGAAGATATTGTCTGCTGTGTGGTGTCTGCCATCGCCAGTGATGCAGGTCCTGCTTTGTANNNAAGTACCTGCAAAATAGGGAAAGAGACATCTGTAAGACATCTGTTCATATTCAACCACAACAAACTGTCTTGCAAGTGATATGAAAATTGTACAAAAGTGTACAGTCTAAACATCAGGTCTTTGCATTATGAAACCTAAATCCAATCCAGTATGACACATTAACAGATCATCTCTGTATTTCACTTCATCTTTTTGCATAACTGCAGCACTATGCCTGCTCCTCCTGTCAGCCAACTAACTCATGTGTATTGTTGATAAGAAATGAAACCAATCTTAACAGAAAATACACTTCTACTCTATAAGGTCTGTTGTTGTTGTCTACAGAATCTGTAGCCTAAACCATTCTGCAGCTGTAGTGGCATGATAGGCTCATAGGGCCACACAGAAGAGGACTTAACCGTGTTAACCACATCACACATTATACATACATGTACCACATCATATACCACATCAAACATTTAATAAAATAAAATATATAATAATAAAATAAGGCTGTGTGTGTGTGTGTGCTCTCACGGATTGACAGACTGTGTGCAGCGGCAGCAACACTGTACCGTACCGTACCCCACCCCCACCCTTCCTCCCCCACCACCGTCACCACACATGGTGGTGGTGGTGGTGGTTTTCAGTGCGAAACACTGAAATTCAAACAGAGACGACCAATGCTACAGCTTTTCGTTAGCTGAAGTCAAAGCCATTCAATTGGCAAACAGTTCAAAAGGTTGCCAATTCAAAGAGCTAGCTACCTGTACTTAGCATGTGTTTACATTCGGTGTTCACCAGGTTAATAAAGTCCGCAGAGGCTTACAAAAATCTATCCCTATTATCCCTACTTTATACCGCACATGTAAGAACGCATAATAAGTCACAATAATAAATTACACACATATCTGTTTGGTCACGGGAGGTTGGAGAGGTGGTTAACGTTACTGCTAACTAAGTATCAGAGCTAGTTGCTTACCTTTCCCGGTGTTTTCGCTCCAGATGTCTGGTGAAAGTCGATGTGGTCCCTCCTGTCTCCGTTAAACACACTTTGCAAAATTTACATATTGCAGAATGCTTCTTCTTCTTTGTTGTGTGGCAAACGAACTCTTTATGGTCTGTAAAACCAAACCTGACGACTGACGAATTCGCCGACATTTTGCGTCCTCCTCCATGGATCCGTGACCGTGCTTTAGAGGGGGGAGGGGGGCGTGAGAGGATGAGCGCCAATGCTGTCTGTGTCACAAAATGCATGTGATTGGTACCACTTGAAGGGGGCGTATAATGATATCCAAAAAAAAAACAAAACTGTGCCTGCCTGGATATTAGAGGTTACAAATCCCTTCGAGACCACTCGGCCAGTCTGAGCCATTGCGAGACCGAGAGACCCAAGACCGAGACTAAAGACTGTCGAGGCCGTGACAAGACCAAGACCGCAAAAAAGTGGTCTTGAGACCGGTCTCGAGAACTACAAGTCTACTGGGAGGAGTGGACTCATTTAGACTGACATATTCATCTTGACACAGCCAGGTTTCAGTGAGACTGAGTAAATCAATATGATTATCTGATATTAGTTCGTTGACTAACACTGCTTTAGACGATATAGACCTGATATTTAACAGTCCGCATTTGATTCTCCTGTTTTGTCTTTCTGTCACAGAAGAGGATGAATGTCCTCACTCTGTAGGTCCCTGTCCTCCTTAATGTCCTCCTGAGTGTCCTCTGCCCCCTGTCTGTCCCCTGTCCTGACTGTACCTGTCTATCCTCCTGAATGTCCCCCTGAGTGTCCTCTTGTCTGTCCCCATCTGACCCCTGTCCTGACTGTCCCCATGTCTGTCCCCCTGTCTGACCCCTGTTCTGACTGTCCCCATGTCTGTCCCCCTGTCTGACCCCTGTTCTGACTGTCCCCATGTCTGTCCTCTTGTCTGTCCCCCCGTCTGTCCCCGTCCTCCTGACTGTCCTCCTGTCTGTCCTCCTGAATGTCCCCCTGAGTGTCCTCTGCCCCCTGTCTGTCCCCTGTCCTGACTGTACCTGTCTGTCCTCCTGTCTGTCCTCCTGAATGTCCCCCTGAGAGTCCTCTGTCCCCTGTCCTGACTGTCCCCTTGTCTGTCCCCCTGTCTGACCCCTGTCCTGACTGTCCCCCTGTCTGTCCCTGTCTGTCCTCCTGAATGTCCTCCTGAATGTCCCCCTGAGTGTCCTCTGCCCCCTGTCTGTCCCCTGTCCTGACTGTACCTGTCTGTCCTCCTGAATGTCCCGCTGAGTGTCCTCTTGTCTGTCCCCATCTGACCCCTGTCCTGACTGTCCCCATGTCTGTCCCCCTGTCTGACCCCTGTCCTGACTGTCCCCATGTCTGTCCCCATCTGACCCCTGTCCTGACTGTCCCCATGTCTGTCCCCCTGTCTGACCCCTGTCCTGACTGTCCCCATGTCTGTCCTCTTGTCTGTCCCCCTGTCTGTCCCCGTCCTCCTGACTGTCCTCCTGTCTGTCCTCCTGAATGTCCCCCTGAGTGTCCTCTGCCCCCTGTCTGTCCCCTGTCCTGACTGTACCTGTCTGTCCTCCTGAATGTCCCCCTGAGAGTCCTCTGTCCCCTGTCCTGACTGTCCCCTTGTCTGTCCCCCTATCTGACCCCTGTCCTGACTGTCCCCCTGTCTGTCCCTGTCTGTCCTCCTGAATGTCCTCCTTAATGTCCCCCTGAGTGTCCTCTGCCCCCTGTCTGTCCCCTGTCCTGACTGTACCCGTCTGTCCTCCTGAATGTCCCCCTGACTGTCCTCTGTCCCCCTCTGTCCCCTCTCCTGACTATCCCCTTGTCTGTCCCCCTGACTGTCTGTCCCCGTTGTCCCCGGTCCTGACTGTCCCCGTCCTCCTGACTGTCCTCTGTTCTCTGTTCTCCTGGTTGTCCCCGTTTGTCCTCCTGAGTGTCCTCTATCCCCCTGACTTTCTCTGTCCTCCTGTCTGTCCTCCTGAATGAGACTGTCCTCTGTCCATCCTCACTCTGTGTGTCCTCACTTTGTGTGTCCTCACTCAGTGTGTCCTAATTCTGTGTGTCCTCACTCTGTGTCCTCACTCAGTGTGTCCTCACTCTGTGTCCTCACTGAGTGTGTCCTCACTGAGTGTGTCCTCACTGAGTGTCCTCACTCTGTGTGTCCTCACTCTGTGTCCTCACTCAGTGTGTCCTCACTCTGTGTGTCCTCACTGAGTGTCCTCTGTGTCCTAACTCTGTGTGTCCTCACCGAGTGTCCTCTGTGTCCTCACTCTGTGTGTCCTCACTGAGTGTCCTCTATGTCCTCACTCTGTGTCCTCACTCTGTGTGTCCTCTGTGTCCTCACTGACTGTCCTCACTCTGTGTGTCCTCACTCAGTGTGTCCTCACTCTGTGTGTTCTCACTGAGTGTCCTCTGTGTCCTCACTCTGTGTGTCGTTCAAAAATTACCACTGCGCTCTGACCCTCCTGGTGCGTAGTCCAAATAAATATCCAGCAAGAACAAAAACAGTTTGAGGATCGCACACAGATATGTCCGTCAGCAGGTAAAAAGATTTTAATGAAGTCTTTCAAACATTTTTAAAGGACAAAGCGCTTTCGGCCATCCGGCCTTCATCAGTGTGAGTTACAGGACTAGTGGTGCATGCACTGATTTAACAGCTGCAGTGGAGTCTGCAGATCAGCTGTGTTCAATCAACAATCACCAACACAGACCCTAGTGTGGCATGTCAAGACAGTACTTGCTTCACACAATATCTTGAAAAACATAAGACAATAAACAGACAATCCCATATCACATACATATGTGCTAAGTTAAAAAGCATGTCTATCAACAACTCCAACTGCTACTGAAAACATCAGGTATCACTACCGTTCATACATCAGGACAGGTAAAAGTTGATTAAATATATAACAGTCGATCACAATTTGGACATATTAAGGATCCCAACATAGACTCCATGTAACCCGTCTGGGAAACTCTAAATGTCAGATGTAATTTGTATACATATTTATAGATGTAAGGTTCCTCAGAAAAAACAATCTTCGAAAAATCTATCATAATTTCCTAAAAAAGATTTCATTTTTATTTTTTTAAATTTCTTTTAATGACATGGGTGGAGAGAAACATGGAGGCAAGTTTGTGTCAACTGTTACAAAAAAGGGCCCATATTGAGCTCCTCGTTCATGCCAGATGGAAAAAGAGTTTTCAGTTTATGGATCCAGGCACATTCGCGTTGTAACAGTCTTTTTTCCTGGTCGCCACCTCTACGGTTCAACACCACCTTCTCAAAGCCGATACATTTGAGATCTTTAACCCTGTGTCCATGTTCACGGAAGTGGCGTGCTACAGGGGATGTCATGTCGGCTCGTTTAATACTGCTTCTATGTTCATTCAGCCTGATTTTTAATTTACGGGCTGTCTGGCCTATATAGTATTTCCTACATGGGCAAAACAGCAAGTAGATGATATGAGATGTGTTACAAGTAATGAGAGATCTAATGTTGTACTCCTTTCCAGTGTGTGGATCGTGGAATTTGTCAGTTTTTACCATATTGTCGCACGAAGTGCATGATCTACAAGGGAAACTACCGCAAATAAAATGTTTGGGTCTAGCAGGATAAGAATCGGCCTTCACTAAACGTCTCTCAAGCTAGTGGCTCTTTTGTAGGTGAATAGAGGTGGATATTGAAACGTGTTGTTTAGCGCTCTGTCAGATGATAAAATGTGCCAGTGTTTTAAGACAGTAGATCTGATCACAGAGCTGAGAGGGTTGTATGTAAGGATATAATTTGTGGAATGTACTTTGTTCTGCTTCTTTGTCTTGGTAAATAGCATTTTCCTTTCAGTTTTGTTTACAGTCTCCAACACTGAGTGAAGGCATGATTCGGGGTAGCCTTTCTGTCTGAATCTGTGGAGCATGTCTTCGCTCTGACGGTTGAACTCCTCCTGTGTGTTACAGATGCGTTTCAGTCTGTACAACTGACTGACGGGTAGGCTCTTTTCAAGAGGCAATGGATGATAACTTTGAAAGTTTAGTAAATTGTTCTTGTCAGTAGGTTTTCTGAATATTGTTGTGGTTATTGAATTGTTATTTTTGATCAGTGTCACATCTAAGAAGTTAATGCACTCTAGACTTTTTTCCATTGAAAAAGTAATTGAATCCATACATGAGTTTAGATAGGGAAAAAAGCTCAAAAGATTCCGCTCATCATCTGACCAAATCAAAAATATGTCGTCTATGAACCTAGAGTAATGTTTGATATATTGTTTGAACGTCTGGTAACTGTCAATGAATTCTTCCTCAAATTTTCCCATGAATTTTAACATTCATGTCGACGTTGATAATGACTCCCTGGCTACCGCGTTATCTATAGACTCATGGCTTCAGGGTGTACATGAACCCACTCACTGTTGTAACCATACCCTCGATCTAGTTCTGACGTATGGAATTGAAATTGATAACCTAACAGTCTTTCCACAGAATCCCTTGCTATCGGATCATTATCTGATTACTTTTGATTTCCTTTTATTCAATTACACGCCACTCAGCAACAGTTACTATACTAGATGTTTATCAGATAGTGCTGTCGCAAAATTTAAGGAAAAGATTACTTCGTCGTTAAATTCAATACCAATACCTTCAGTAACAGAGGTTTCCCGTGCCGACTTAACCTCTCCCAATTGATCATTTTGTTGATAGCGCCGTAGGCTCGCTGCGAACAACACTCGACTCTGTAGCTCCTCTTAAAAAGAAGTTAACAAAGCAAACAACAAGAAAGTTCGCTCCTTGGTATAACTCTCAAACCCGTAGGTTAAAACAAATATCGCGAAAATTTGAAAGGAATTGGCGACTAACCAAACTGGAAGAATCTCGTTTAATCTGGACAGACAGTCTCAAAACTTATAAGAGGGGCCTCCGCAATGCCAGAGCAAACTATTACTCAGCATTAATAGAAGACAATAAGAACAACCCCAGGTTTCTTTTCAGCACTGTAGCCAGGCTGACTGAGAGTCAAAGCTCTATTGAGCCTTGTATTCCTTTAGCCCTTAGCAGTAATGATTTTATGAGCTTTTTTAATGACAAAATTATAACTATTAGAGGCAAAATTCATGACCTCCTGTCCCTCAGATAGGTACCTATCTAACCTCAAACACAGCTGTAGAACCCAATATATATTTAGATTGCTTCTCCCCAATTTCTCTTCAAGAATTGACCGCAGTGATTTCTTCATCTAAATCATCAACAGTGTCTCTTAGACCCCATCCCAACTAGGCTACTTAAGGAGGTCTTTCCTGTAGTTAACACTCATATATTAGATATGATCAATATATCCTTATTAACAGGCTATGTACCACAGTCTTTTAAGGTAGCTGTAATTAAACCTCTACTAAAAAAGCCTACCCTGGATCCAGAGGTGTTAGCCAACTATAGACCAATATCTAATCTTCCCTTTATGTCACAGATCCTTGAGAAAGGTAGTCGCAGACCAGCTGTGTGATTTTCTCCATGATAATAATTTATTTGAGGAATTTCAGTCAGGATTTAGAGTGCATCATAGCACTGAGACAGCTCTAGTTAAAATTACAAATGACCTTCTGATTGCTTCAGACAAAGGACTGGTCTCTGTACTTGTTTTATTAGATCTTAGTGCGGCGTTTGACACAATTGACCATCAAATTCTACTGCAGAGACTGGATCACCTAATTGGCCTAAAAGGTTCTGCACTAAGCTGGTTTAAATCTTATTTATCTGATCGTTTTCAGTTTGTTGACGTTCGTAATGAATCATCCGTGCGTACAAATGTTTGTTTTGGAGTTCCACAAGGTTCTGTGCTCGGACCAATCCTATTTACTCTATATATGCTTCCTTTAGGCAACATCATTAGAAATCACTCTATAAATTTCCATTGTTATGCGGATGATACACAGTTGTATTTATCGATGAAGCCAGGAGAAAGTAATCAATTAACTAAACTCCGTAACTGCCTTAAAGACATAAAAACTTGGATGAGCACCAAATTCCTGATGTTAAATTCAGACAAAACAGAAGTTATTGTTCTTGGCCCCAAACAACTCAGAGACTCTTTATCTGATGACATAGTTTCTCTAGATGGCATTGCTCTGGCCTCTACCACTACCGTAAGAAACCTCGGAGTAATATTTGATCAAGATTTGTCTTTTAATTCTCATTTAAAACAAACCTCACGGACTGCATTTTTTCATCTGCGTAATATTGCAAAAATTAGGCCTATCCTGACCCGAAAAGATGCAGAAAAATTGGTCCACGCTTTTGTTACCTCTAGGCTGGATTACTGTAACTCTCTATTATCAGGTAGCTCCAGTAAGTCCTTAAAAACTCTCCAGCTAATTCAGAATGCAGCAGCACGTGTACTAACAGGAACTAAGAAACAAAATCATATTTCTCCTGTTTTAGCTTCTCTGCACTGGCTCCCTGTAAAATCCAGAATTGAATTTAAAATCCTACTGTTAACTTATAAAGCTCTAAATGGTCAAGCTCCGTCATATCTTAGAGAGCTCATAGTGCCATATTATCCCACCAGAACACTGCGCTCTGAGAACACAGGGTTACTTGTGGTCCCTAAAGTCTCCAAAAGTAGATCAGGAGCCAGAACCTTCAGCTATCAGGCTCCTCTCCTGTGGAATCATCTTCCTGTTACGGTCCGGGAGGCAGACACCGTCTCCACATTTAAGACTAGACTTAAGACTTTCCTCTTTGATGAAGCTTATAGTTAGGGCTGGCCCAGGCTTGCCCTGTACCAGCCCCTAGTTAGGCTGATTTAGGCCTAGTCTGCCGGAGGACCCCCCTATAATACACCGGGCACCTTCTCTCTCTCTCTCTCTCTCTCTCTCTCTCTCTCTCTCTCGTATTCTATTACTGCATCTTGCTAACTCGGCCATTCTGGATGTCACTAACTCGGCTTCTTCTCCGGAGCCTTTGTGCTCCACTGTCTCTCAGATTAACTCATATCACAGCGGTGCCTGGACAGCGTGACGTGTGTGGTTGTGCTGCTGCCGTGGTCCTGCCAGATGCCTCCTGCTGCTGCTGCTGCTATCATTAGTCATTAGTCATACTTCTACTGTTATTATACACATATGACTATTGTCACACATGTATACTGCCAGATATTAATACATACTTTCAACATATTGTACCACAGTAGCCAGAACTATAACTATAATATTATTACTTTCATTAATGTTGTTGTAAGCTACTGTCATTACCTGCATCTCTCTCTCTCTCTCTCTCTCTCTCTCTCTCTCTCTCTCTCTCTTCTGTCTCATTGTGTCATATGGATTACTGTTAATTTATTATGCTGATCTGTTCTGTACGACATCTATTGCACGTCTGTCCGTCCTGGAAGAGGGATCCCTCCTCAGTTGCTCTTCCTGAGGTTTCTAACGTTTTTTTTCCCCGTTAAAGGGTTTTTTTGGGGAGTTTTTCCTGATCAGCTGTGAGGGTCTTAAGGACAGAGGGATGTCGTATGCTGTAAAGCCCTGTGAGGCAAATTGTGATTTGTGATATTGGGCTTTATAAATAAAATTGATTGATTGATTGATTGAAAAGGCATGCGTAAGCGCATGCAGATGGAGAGCCCATGGCTGAACCGTATTCTTGTTGATAATAATCGTTTTCAAAAAGAAATAGATTTCTGTTCAGAATAAAGTGCATTAATTCTCGGATGTACACATTTGGTGGATTCTGTTCAATGCGTTTGTCTAAGAAGTGGTTCAGAGGTTCAAGACCTCAGTCATACGATATATTAGTATACAGAGCTGAAACGTCGAGTGTGACCAACCAATCACTGATGTTCACGTTATCAATATTCTCTATCCTAGTAAGAAAGTCAGTGGTGTCCTTCACATATGAGGGCAGATTCTGAACTAATGGCTGAATGTGATAGTCCACAAATTTAGACACATTTTCTGTCAAGAATTTCTACCAGAGACAATGGGACGAAGTGGGGGGTTAATCAAAGATTTGTGAACTTTAGGTAGGCCGTAAAACACAGGTGTAACAGGAAACTCATTGAATAAAAACTTTGCCTCCTTTTCAGTAATCCATTTATTGTCTTTACCCTTTTGAATCATATTTTTTAGTTCATGTCTATAGTTTTCAGTAGGGTTCACCAACAATCTCTTATAATATTTCTGATCTGTCAACATTTCTTTTATTGTCTCACTGTATTTATTTGTGTTCATTACGGCAATGCCCCCTCCTTTGTCACATGGTTTTATTACAATGTTTCTGTTTTTTTGCCAAATCATTCAAGGCTTCTCTCTCTGCATGGGTGAGGTTTTTCCTTTTACTTTTTAACATCTGTCCCTCTTGTTCAAATGCAGTTTCTACTTCCTCTTCTACCAATCTACAAAAAGTACCTGTTTTTGTGTGTCAGTGATCTCGTGGGAAGAGAGGTTGAAGATGAGAGATTCTGCCGTTGATGTTACCATCTCTTGCGTCTGTGGGTCCATCTCCAACTCTTTTTTTAGGAAATTATGATAGATTTTTCGAAGATTGTTTTTTCTGAGGAACCTTACATCTATAAATATGTATACAAATTACATCTGACATTTAGAGTTTCCCAGACGGGTTACATGGAGTCTATGTTGGGATCCTTAATATGTCCAAATTGTGATCAACTGTTATATATTTAATCAACTTTTACCTGTCCTGATGTATGAACGGTAGTGATACCTGATGTTTTCAGTAGCAGTTGGAGTTGTTGATAGACATGCTTTTTAACTTAGCACATATGTATGTGATATGGGATTGTCTGTTTATTGTCTTACGTTTTTCAAGATATTGTGTGAATCAAGTACTGTCTTGACATGCCACACTAGGGTCTGTGTTGGTGATTGTTGATTGAACACAGCTGATCTGCAGACTCCACTGCAGCTGTTAAATCAGTGCATGCACCACTAGTCCTGTAACTCACACTGATGAAGGCCGGATGGCCGAAAGCGCTTTGTCCTTTAAAAATGTTTGAAAGACTTCATTAAAATCTTTTTACCTGCTGACGGACATATCTGTGTGCGATCCTCAAACTGTTTTTGTTCTCACTCTGTGTCCTCACTCTGTGTCCTCACTCTGTGTGTCCTCACTGAGTGTCCTCACTCTGTGTGTCCTCACTGAGTGTGTCCTCACTGAGTGTGTCCTCACTGTGTCTTTGTTTAGGAACATTAAATATCGGTCTCCTCTCAGTGGACATCGTCTCTGCTGATCAAAGGTCGTCTCCTCCTCCAGCAGCGATGGCTCTGATCTCTCTGGAAGACCTTGATGGATTGGACGACGAGCAGCTGGATGATGACATCACCGACAACCCTGAACCAATGGATGAAGAGGAAAGAGACCGACTGCTGGCTCACTGGCAGGCAGTCGCCAGTACCCACCATGTGTCAGTACCTCCAGGTGAGGGGGCGAGTCCATCACGTGTCAATATCTCCAGGTGAGGGGGCAGGGCCACCACGTCAGTATCTCCAGGTGAGGGGGCGGGGGGGCCACAACGTGTCAGTATCTGCAGGTGAGGGGGCGGGCTACCACGTGTCAGCACCTCCAGGTGAAGGGGTGTCTGCACCTCCAGGTGAGGGGGCGGGGCTACCACGTGTTGCACCTCGAGTGAGGGGGCGGGGCCATGTGTCTGCACCTCCAGGTGAGGGGGCACCAGGTGAGGGGGCACCACGTGTCTGCACCTCCAGGTGAGGGGGCACCACGTGTCTGCACTTCCAGGTGAGGGGGCGGGGCTACCATGTGTCTGCGCCTCCAGGTGAGGGGGCCCAACGTGTCTGCACCTCCAGGTGAGGGGGCACCACGTGTCTGCACCTCCAGGTGAGGGGGCATGGCCATCACCTGTCAGTATCTCCAGATGAGGGGCCGGGCCACTATTTGTCAGCATCTTGCATGTCAGTCAGCTGACTGTTTACCTGTTTTGATTGTAAACAAAAACTGAACTTCCTGTTTGTGTGTTACAGACATGATTGGACCTATACAGGAAATGACCCGCAGTAACCAGCAGAGGGAGACCCTTCCCTTCGCTCCAGTGTCCCGCCATGAGAAGGTAAGGACCAGAACAAACTCCCCCTGTGTCCCCCACAGATGGAGGAGGAGCTGTATGTGTCTCTGACTCCCCCCTGTGTCCCCCACAGATGGAGGAGGAGCTGTATGAGGAGCGTCTGTACGCAGCAGGTCACTGGGCGTGTGTGACTCGGGGGGAGGAGCTGTATGAACAGAGCATCTCGATGGGCTTCATGAAGCTGATGCGTTTTATCTGTAAAGAAAACTCTGCAGGTAAATCCCCCCCCCTCCCCCGGGTCATGTGATCAGTATTGATCAGGTGATCGGTGTGTATTGATGTATTGATGCTATGTAGGCAGGTACCTGGGGATGACGGTGCCGGTGGTCAGTAACATCCACATGAAGGAGGACGGGATCACGTTTGAGAAAGACGTCCAGATGGCGCTCTTCCTGCCCTCCGAGTTTCAGACCGACCCCCCCCGCCCCACTGACCCCGACATCACCATCATCTACAGAGAGCCAATCAGAGTGGTCACCAGGTCAGAGCAGCATCATCATCATCATCATCATCAACGCGGTGCTCCTGACCTGTAAAAATCGTTATGTAACTCAGTTTGTGATGATGATGTTCTGCTCTCTGATTGGTTGTCAGGACGTTCTATGGGACAACCACGGAGGAGACGGTGACCAATCAGATCAGCCTGCTGTGGGAGATTCTGGGCGTCACCGATGACCTCCGCAGAGACAGCTACATGGTCGCCACATATGAGAACCCCGGCGTCCCTCGCCGCCGGAATGAGATCTGGTTTATCAGACGCCACCTGTAGACGCCTCCTCTGATTGGCTGGTTTGTTTATCTGCTCATTTCCTGTATTTTTATGTTGAACTGACCAATCAGAGCAGGTTTGCATTTGTTAGCAGGTCCTGACACTAAGCCCCGCCCCCTGCATCTCCCGTCCAATCAGAGCTCCTCTCTCTTAATCACTGACACCCCATTGGTTCACACATTAAATGATCCCGCACCACAGCAACAGGAAATACATCTGTTTTATCAAGGCTCCGTCCTGATTGGCCAATCAGATTGATCAGACTGAAAACATCAAAGGAACATCTGAGAGGAGCTCCGCCCACCATCTTAGTTTAGCTTAGCTTAGCTTAGCTTAATTTATCTTAGCAAGACGTTGCTGTGGACCTGGCCCTGTCCTGGACTAGGTTGCAGTGGTTCTGGTCCTGGAACTAGTCCTGGTTCTGGACCTGGTTGTTACCCTGGTCCTGAATACGGATCTGGTGGTGGTCCTGGACCTGGTCAGGGTCCTGATTTTGGACCCAGTCCTGGATCTGGACCTATTCCTGATCTTGGACCTGGTCATAGACCCAGTCCTGATCCTGGTCTCAGAGAGGGTAGTGGCAGTCCTTTAGTATATTGCAGTTTTTCTACAGTCGATCTGTGAGGTTCTGGTTCTGGTCTCAGCATGAGATCTGAGGACGGTTCAATATTTTGTAACAAGGTGATAATTAAGGTTTTTAAGATGTAAAATATGAAAGTGATGATGATGATGATGATGATGTCAGTATTTGATGTGAAACAGCTTTTTGTGATTTCTGGTGACTTCCTGTTTATTTTCACTGTAAACGTGTTTTTATTGTTGTTTTGTTCCTTTAACATTTGTGTTTGAAATAAAATCTGATCTGCGTGATGCATCTCAAGTCTTTGTGTTCGGCTCTGATGTCATAACCACAAATCATTTCAAACACGACGCCATGTTTCCATCAACTGTTTGATCTTTATAATTAAAAACATAAATATTGTTTACAGAATCTGTCTGCAGAAATAAATATAAACAGCTGCGGCGGCGATGACACGTATGTCTGCATCAGATAGAGGAAAAGGCACAAAACTGTGTCAGCTGGTTTTTCATCATGTCTCTACATCAAAAATATTTAGTTTTTATTCTATGAATCACCTGCAGTGTCTGCACCAGCAGTGGTCGAATTGTTAATTTTTAACAAGGGGGATGCAATGTAGCTTTGATTTTTTTTCGCGTACACACATCATCAAACATGACAGCACAGATGTGCAAAATTAGAAAAAATGGCATGACTTATACCTGCTGCCTTTAAAAACACAAATAATGCAGTAGTATTCCTGTTGCAATACAGACAAAAAATAATTTTAGAGTATAAATAAGAGTAGTTCTGAAATAGCTGTGAAAATTGATCTTAGAGTCACTCATCCTACAGACATTTCCTTAGCCAGTTATAATTTCTCCTTACCTGTGAAGCCTTGGGCTGATAATTGGTGCTGCTGTCAGGTCCCTGTCCTGATACCTGCCTGGTTTCTCCCTGTCCCTCTTCTATCTATTGCAATACTATAGATAATAAATGTGCAAAGCAAAAATCATAAATAGAATAAGGAATAGTAGTGGTGACATAGTTGTGGAAATTGACCTCAAAGTCACTTTCATGCTCTGGATATTTTCTCTCAGCCAGTTATCTCTCCTCACCTGTGAAGACCCTGTATGATCATCCTTGCTGGCCTCTGGTCCACTGTCTCCTCCCTGACCCTGCTGTTTATATTGTGGCAATAAAGATTTAAAAAAATATGTGCAAAGCAATAGTGAGCACAAAGTTCTTATTAAGGAGGAGTGGGATTATTCCTAACATGAAAGCAGGTATTTAACATAGGTAACATTAATATTAGTGTTCTTGTTAACTATCTTAACTTGAAATATTGGCATCTATTAATTAGTCATCATTTAGCTGACATTATCTACATGCAACAGCATTACTCAGCTTACACGGTTTGTTTGGAAGAAACTGTGCAAGGTTTTTTGCTTCTTGCTGGCTGGTTTGCTGAACATAGTTAACACAGCAGCACTGCCCAGCAGCACACATCTGGTCTGTGCGATTGATTCAGATCACAACATGACAGCATGTGTATGCGCCTGGTGTCTACTCACGGTGTGTTTAAAGACTGGCTCGGAAAAACATGTTACATGTTAAACGAATTGAATGGTTATAACAGCTGTAAAAAGTGTGGGGGACAGAGGGCACAGATACGGGAAATGCAGGGGACATGTCTCCTGTATCCCCTCCCCTAAAATTATGTCCGTACCTGCACACACAGATTCTAGATTAACAAGGGGGATGCTTTTTGGTCAATTTTCTAACAAAGGGGATGGCATCCTCCCTCATTTCGACCACTGTGCACCGGCAAAGAAAGTTACATTTATTAGACTGACTTTTTTTGCCAGTGCAGACAATGTGCAGGTGTTTGATTCATTGTTTGGCCCACCTACACATCTGTCTAAGACTGTTTTGGTGTGCACAGGACTTTTTTGACTTTTGTGTTTTTATTTTATAAAATCTGAGGAAATTAAGTGATTTCTGTGTTTTAATTATTAAAATAACGTTGTTGTGGTTTATTGACTCGCACCAACTTTAAGCTCAAGCTCAGCAGATTTTAGGGATGAGATGCATTTGAAGGTGCTCTAGGATATGACATGACAGTAAAGAGAAATACCAACTCTCAAAGGGTTAAAAGAAGGTGGGTGATATCACTGTGATGTCAGTAAACATTAAATATTTAAGAAAAAAAAACACATTGAACAAACCAACGTGGAACCAAAACAAATTTATTTACAAAAACAAGTCAAGAGTTGTACAGTTGTTTTCACCTCAACAGTCAAATTAAGAAACACCCTCTAAAACTAATAAAAACAAACAAAAAAAAGACAGGAAGTCAAAGGGGGCACGGTCCGATGTGATGTCATCCAGGTCAGATCAGATCGGCCACTGCAGAGGTAAACACAAACATGTCACCGTGACAGCAGCCAATTACAGAGCCTGCTCTGTTTTTCAGGTTGACTGACTACAAATCGTGCTCGCTAACACGTTAGCATTAGTGGTGTCACAGGTGGAGTTACCGTTCATGGGCATCTCAGTCGATCTGGGTAGAGTAGTACTGCTCGATGTCCCGCAGGATCCTGATGTCATCGTTCTTCACAAAGTTGATGGCCACACCCTTACGCCCGTAACGACCAGACCGACCAATCCTGGAGGAGGTCACGTTAGAAACAACCATGAAAACACAGAGCGCTTCATCATCATGAACAACAGGGGTTCATCCCAATATCCCTCCTCAACTCTCGACTCCTGAGATCCAAGGGGAGAGGAGGTAGCAACACAACTCCACCTAATGGAGGTGATGGCGCCCCAGATTCAAACGTCCAAAAACACATAATTGAAACCACAGAATATCTCCATACTGCTCGCACTCACGTGAACACACATGAAGGCGGTGCCCATGTCTCACAGTCTCACGCAAGCGCACACACCTGAGCGCAGTACCCAGAGAGGCAGTCAGAGCTACAGGCTACAATGAGGCTAAAAACAGAGTTCAAATGAGGTTTTTCCAAACAACGTTTTATGTCGGGGCTTCAGGACACTTGGATCACTACGGACGAGCAGTATGGAGATATTTTGTGGTTTCAATGATGTGTTTTTGGACGTTTGAATCTGGGGCGCCGTGGAGTTGTGTTGCTACCCTCCTCTCCCCTTAGAGATATAACATTATGTGATAACTATCATATATATATATATATATATATATATATATATATATATATATATATGAAACATTATGTGATAACTGTATCATTATATATGTATATATAACATTATGTGATAACTGTATCATTATATATAACATTATGTGCAGCAACAAACTATTTAAAAAATTAAAACTTTCTATAGCTTTTAATAAAGCCTCCTGAAAGCTGATCCAGCTGTAATCAGAAACAGACGTCGCTTCACGTGGCGCTTCAGAGGAAAGGACGTCTCATTTCTCTAAAGACATATATCCTTGTTTCTTCCCTCCTCGTGTCTCATCCTCGCATCTCTCCCCCGTGTCCTATGAGGAGCTAAGGCGCAAGGAAGAGATGCAAGTGAGGGAAAGATGGATGCGAGATTCGGTATTGGGATGAACCCCAGATGTCAGACGACTCCTGCTGAGAGCCTGCCCATGCCCCCGCCCACTGGCTACATGCCCATCATTTACACAACGCCTGTGGATGTCGAGCTCTGTGTTGTTGGGACTTGTTTGTGCAGGAGTGAAACGTACCTGTGGATGTAGAGCTCTCTGTTGTTGGGCAGGTCATAGTTGATGATCAGAGAAACTTGAGGAACGTCTAAACCTCTGGCCCAAACATCCGTGGAGATCAACACACGACTGAAAACACATGGAACCCATCAAGTCATGTGACCATATTCATACAGACAGGTGTTCATACACACACAGGACAGGTGTCAGAGCATCAGTGTGTCCCCGTACAAACTGTGGCTCATCAGTGTCAGTGACAGTCATAGCTCTGTTACAGCCCTCAGCACTTGAACCAGAACAGTCTATTACCCCCGAGCCACTGTCTGCAGAACATTTAAAGGTTCTGCTGCAGACAGTGTGGGTCTAACCTGAGACAAAACTGGGTTGAATCTGGGTCTAAACTGGGACTAATCTGGGTCTAAACTGGGACTAATCTGGGTCTAAACTGGGACTAAACAGGGTTTAAACTGGGTCTAAACTGGGTTTTAAATTGGGTTTAAACTGGGTCTAAACTGGGACTAAGCCAAGATGAAACTGGGTCTAAACTGGGACTAACCTGGGTGTAAACTGGCACTGAGCTGGGTCTAAACTGGGATTTAGCCGGATTGAAACTGGGACTAAACCAGGACTGAAGTGGGGTTTAACTATGAATAAACTGTGACTTAATTGTCTGAACCGGGACTAAACTGGGACTAAACTAGGTTTAAACTGGGTCTAAACTGGGACTAAACTGGGACTAAACTAGGTTTAAACTGGGACTAAACTGGGATCTAAACTGGGACTAAACTAGGTTTAAACTTGGAAGTCAGAGAGCTCTGCCTGAGCTGCGTTCACTGACCCCCACATCTGTCCCTGTCTGTCTCATCCCTCCTGTCTGTCTCGTCCCTCCCTCCCTCTCTGTCTCATCCCTCCTCCCTGTCTGTCCATCCCTCCTGTCTGTCTCGCCTGTCGCAGTGTGTTGGACAGCAGTCCTGTGAGAGAGGTTACCTGGCCCCTGATCTGAACTCCTTCATGATGGACTCCCGCTCTTTCTGAGGCATGTCTCCATGCATCGAGGACACCGTGAAGTTGGCCTCTCTCATCTTCTCAGTCAGCCAGTCCACCTGAAACACACGCACACAGACTCCAGTTCCCACAAGGCTTTGCTGCTGCTGGAGGACTGACAGGATGATGTGGAGGAAGAGGAGCAAACTGACCTTCCTCTTGGTGTTACAGAAGATGACAGCCTGAGTGATGGTCAGAGTGTCGTACAGGTCGCACAGAGTGTCAAACTTCCACTCTTCTCTTTCGACCGCCACAAAGAACTGTTTGATCCCCTCCAGAGTCAGCTCGTCTCTGAGGGACACACAATGAGAGACACACTATCAACACTACACACTGCCTCTGGGGGACACACAATCAGATGCACACTGTCAACACTACACACTGTCTGTGAGGGACACACAATCAGATGCACACTGTCAACACTACACACTGTCTGTGAGGGAATATTTTCATTTGTTTTCCTGGATTTCTTTTTTATGAATATTTCTTTAAGTACATTGACACTTCTGTACAAAAAGGCTGAGTACCAGGAGTCCCTGGTTGTACTGAACACAACAGTGTCATCTCCAAGATCATCTAGGATGCAAAGATGAACCAGGGAGATCTAGCAGTCCTGTGGCTTATGGCACAGTACCAAACAAGTTGGTCGACTACACACTCAAAGCCTACCACGTCCCACAAAAGGCACAGCAGCTTGTCCGGAACTACTTCAGGGCACTTCAAGATGCGCTTCACCTCTGGTGACTTCACTACCAACTGGAAGAGGCTGGAAGTCAGAATCATGACCGGATGTACAATCTCGGTGATTCTGTTCGCAGCTGCATTGAACTTCCTGGTCAAGTCAGTGGAGAAGCAGGCAGACATCACGGTCAAGACAGGACAGAAGTGGAAAGCCAGCAGAGCTCTGATGGGAAGCGGAGGAGTGCTTACAACATGCAGACATCATGGGGGCGGTGACCCAGGGGAGGCCGGGCCTGGGAGTGATCACCAGAGAGGGATGATGCAGAAGGAGATTTGGGCAGTAGAGGAAGGGGGCAGGCAAGCCAGTGCAGTAGCCATGAGACAGCAGGGCAGCTGGACCCGGTGAGACAGTGTTCGGGGAAGATCTCTCAGTTGGAAGGATATCTGGAATATTGAGGGGCATTGGATAAAGTTCCTCCTTAGTTCCTTGTATGATGTACTGCCAACGCCAACACACCTCCAAAGATGGAGACTGACAGAGGAGCGCTCCTGTGTGCGGTGGAAGAGACCAGCAGACCTGGAGCACATTCTGTCGTCCTGCCGAGTAAAGCCTGTCCAACGGGAAGTTCAGAAAGCGCCAATGGCCTGGAGAAGGAGAGGAAGCGGAAAGCCACCAAGGCCCAAGCCAAAGGTCCCTGCTTCATCGGTTTTCTTAGGCCTGGGGAGAAGGCAGCCAAGGAAGACGGATGTTCAGGCATCCACGGTACGGATTGCCGTCACCAGCCTCCAACCAGATATTGTGCGCTGGTCCCAAGTGTCAAAGCAGGCAGCCCTATAGAGCTGAAGGTACCCTGGGAGAAAAGGATTGAGGAGGCACATGTGCACAAGCTGGGGAAATGCCAGTCCCTCATCTTTGAGAGCCATCAGAGGGGGTGGAGAGCCTGGAACCTATCAGTGGAGGTCGGTTGGCAGGGCTTCCCCGGACAGTCACTCTGGAGAGCACTGGGGGTGCTTGGGGTCAGAGGGGCAGCCCACAAGAACCTGGTGAATAACATCTCGAAACAGGCAGAGACGGCATCCAGATGGCTGAGGCTGAAGAGAAGCAAGCGGTGGCTAAACCAGGCTGGCAGAGGAGGGGGGGGGGCAGAGCTGATAGGTGAAGACCTGAAAGGCAGAGGGAGCAGCTCCAGGATGCTGGTTCTGCTGTCAAGCCCCACTGAGGTGTCATGGGCTAGTTGATGAAACACCAGTAAAGTGGGGTGCCCACTTGAAAACACAGTGAAGTCACAAGGTCTGAAATATAAATCTCTGCCCTCAGTTGAAGATGTCTGAAGGGAGCAATTTCTATGCCAACCACCCCACACAAGGTGCAGGAGGCAACTCCTGCCAAGTGCGGTGGCTGCGATATACCCTCATCGTGTAAAGACATTCTAGATTCTTTTTCTTTGAATGTTTTCTGGATGTTTTTCATTAGTATTTTCTGGATTTTTCCCCCCTGAATATTTTCTAGATTTTTTTTTTCTTGAATACTTTCTGGATCTTTTTTCATGAATATTATTTCATGAGTATTTTATGGACTTGTTTTCCCCCTGAATTCTCTGGATGTTACAATGAAAATTCTCTGGATGTTACAATGAATGTTCTCTGGACGTTACAATGAATATTCTCTGGACGTTACAATGAATGTTCTTTGGACGTTACAATGAATGTTCTCTGGACGTTAAAATGAATGTTCTCTGGACGTTACAATGAATGTTCTCTGGACGTTACAATGAATATTCTTTGGACGTTACAATGAATATTATTTCATGAGTATTTTATGGACTTGTTTTCCCCCTGAATTCTCTGGATGTTACAATGAAAATTCTCTGGACGTTATAATGAATGTTCTCTGGACGTTACAATGAATGTTCTCTGGACGTTACAATGAATATTCTCTGGATGTTACAATGAATATTCTCTGGACGTTACAATGAATATTCTTTGGACGTTATAATGAATGTTCTCTGGACATTTCTGGGTGTTTCTACACTGACCGTTTGACCAGGATGCGGATGGGGTCTGTCATGAACTTGTTGGTCATCTCCAGGATCTCGTGTGGCAGCGTGGCGCTGATCAGGACTACCTGTGTGGCTGGAGGCAGGTAACGGTACACGTCGTAGATCTGCTCCTTAAAACCTGAACAACAAACAACAATGATGATGAGTCCAGCTTCTGTTTCTGAGGACAGCGAACACCATCAGCAGGACGGAGACACCATAAATATAATAATATAAACCAATATAAATGGTAGGGGAAACACTGCACTGTCAGAGACAGACAGAAACAGACACAGGGACAGCTGGTGAAATAACTCTGTATCTCAGATCATCAGGACAGTGTCCTCTGACTGTCTCATGATCCAGACTGGTGGGTAACAGGACGTCGAGACTTTACAGTTCTGATCAGCCCT
The DNA here is from genome assembly GCA_900536245.1 of Epinephelus coioides. NCBI lineage: Eukaryota > Metazoa > Chordata > Actinopteri > Perciformes > Serranidae > Epinephelus > Epinephelus coioides. Next base: position 865,928 of record UNPE01000260.1, on the reverse strand, counting down.
CCGCTAGAGCTGCCTCTTCTTCTTCCTTCTTCCTTACTCTTCTCACTCTTCCTCCTCCTCCTCCTCCTCCTCCTCCTGTCTCTAATGGCAGTCACTAGAATCAGACCAGTCAGCAGCAGCCAATCAGAGCTGTTCGACATGTCAGATTTTAGTGACTGTTGAATGTCCAATGAGAAAGTCTGTGGCCCGGCTGCCATGTTCTGGGCTCTGATTAGTTGTTTTCAGTCACATGCAGTGAGGTCATCAGAGACATAGATTAAGATCTCTCACACACACACACACACACACACACACACACACACACACACACACACGTGACATCACAGCTCTCTCCAGGTGTCTCACCTTTGTTGAGCATCTCATCAGCTTCATCCAGAACCAACATCTTGATGGCTCTCGTCCTCAGACTCCTGCGACGAATCATATCTGCAGACAAACAACACACTCGGTTCAACTTCCTCTCGGCTCTGGACATTGATTGGCGAGTCTCTGAGGTCTGGAGAACGCCACGGAAGTTGTTGTCAGGTAAACTAACCAAACACTCGTCCAGGTGTCCCCGCCACCACGTGCTGACCGTAGTCCAGTTTCCTGATGTCCTCGCCCACATTGGTCCCTCCAATGCAGGCGTGACACTGGACGTTCATGTAGTCTCCCAGAGCCAGCAGCACCTGAACACAGACAAACAGCCAATCAGAAACCAGGACACAGCTACCCTTCTCACTGCTGATTGGCTGGGTATGACCGCGAGGGCGGGGCTACCTTCTGAATCTGTCCGGCCAGCTCTCTGGTTGGAGCGAGGATCAGAGCCTGGGTCTCCCTCACCTGCACAAAGGAAACACATCACAGCATGATGTCATCAAAAATTCAAGTTCCTCTGTGTGACATCATCTGATCAGAGAACACGATACAGACCATAATGACCATGACTTCAGTCTCATGATAATAAATAAGATGGACAACACATCTCCTCCCACTGTACAGAGGTGAAGCTAAAACATCACAGTGCGGTGGTGACGTCATATAGTGCCAGAGTCTGCGCAGCAGCAAGCTCTGTGGTTTCCCACCCATACACCTGTCTGACTAATCGCAAGCAGCGCCACTGACTGTGAGCTCACTGATTGGCCTTGTGGACCACGTGACCCTGTGGCCGAGCCTGCTGCGTTCTGCTGACACAAAGGTGAAGTTTCGGATTCCTGCTGCGGAACATTTTTATCAGAACTCACCTGGATGTCGAGACACTGCAGCACCGACACGCAGAAGGTGGCCGTCTTTCCTGTTCCAGACTGAGACCTGAACACATCACAGACCAGCTGTTAGAGCACATCACGATCAGCACTAGTCTTGCAGCGATTACAATTTTTTGGGCCAATTGCAATTACATTTTTTTCAAACCACTTTACAGCACACAAGATATTGCAGTATTTTCTATCTTTCCTTTATTAGAACATTTTAGCAGGGGGAAAAAAACATAAAATTCATACAGGGTTTTACATCTTCAAAATACAGTGTAATGGACATTCTTATTTTAACGACAAGAAAAAGGTGCAGATTTGAACAGGCTGCCGCTCCCGTGAGAATGCTCCTGCCAGTAAGCGCACGGACACGTGCATCTTCAGGACGTGGGCACGCGCCTTGTCAGTTTCAAGTGGCACCGTGTGGCAGCGAGAGCTCCGCTTCATTAAGTTTAACACGTACAATTAACAACTTTCTCCTTCCGTCTTTTGATGTGTGAGCGTGAATGATTAAGGTGAGAAGCAGCCCATGTTTACAGATTGTATATGTATATTTGTAAGAACTGAGTGGAAAACTATTTTTCCTTTTGTTTATTTCAGAACCACACACACACACACACACACACACACACACACACACACACACACACACACACACACACGCTACACTTGTAAACCTCCTGCATTGAAAATCAAAGTATCCTCTCGAACCTGATTCTCTAGCTGGAATAATTTACTCCATAGTTATCCTACCCAAACCAGTGTGTCTCTGAGGTCCCCTTCCTGGATCAGAATGATCCGGATTTTGTAGTCCTCCTTTTTGCTATCCCAGATCAAATTGATCTTGAAGATTTGGTCCTGGTTTTTCAAAGAATTTTCAGATAGGATCATTCTGATCCAGATACCACAAGATCAGGATTACAGAATCTGGATTTGAGGTCTTTGGATATAGGCTGACTACCATGATCATCCCACTTGTATTTTTACCCCTCATCTATTTTTATTTTGTTATTCTTCATGTTGCCTTCAGCACAAGATTATGTTGTTTCTCACTTGTTTTAGACAATAGATGCAATTGTGAATTCACTACAAAAGCAATTCAAAGTTACTTTGGAAGAAAGTGTCAGCTAAATGATCCTCCCCCTTTTTTCTTTTTCATTTTGGCTTTGTTGTGTTTTTTGGTTGATTTTTTTTGTATGGTGTTAACTATGTATGAAAGGACAGCAGTTATACATTTTCTGTTTGCTCCATTGATGAGTTTTGTCTTGGCTGTCTGGAATAAAACAAAACAGTTAAAAAGAAAAAACAAAGTAAAATTATTTTGAGTTACATGTGGGAATTGGTTGGGTCTAGTGATCAGTAGGAATATCTAGGATATGATAACGTGCTTTGGTATTTATTGTGCTTTGTGTAATATTAACATGTATTTTGTTTACTATTGATTTTGTACGGCAGCTCTTATGATGAGAAGTAATGTAGCCTAGGCTATATTTTGTAATCTGACATTCTGGTTTCACAAACTTCAGTTTCCCAGTAAAGTTAAGAAAACAAATTGAAAAGTGTCAGACAGTATCCCTCTGTCCAGCCTGACCGCCGGCATTAGTACACTGTGCAATGTGCCATGTGTCCTACATCTCTCTACATCCACCTTGAATCTTTGCTTGATCCACCCTTCCAGTGGGATCAGGATAATCCTGATTTTTAGCTTCAAAACTTTCCCAATCTCCACCTTAGAATTTTGAAATACCCAATACCAGCATTTGATCAGGATTCTGGGTAGGACTGGATTACCAAATCCATATCCCAATTTTACCAGGATCAGGATCACATATCCTGATTTGAAATACCCAATTTTGAGATTTAATCCTATCCAGACCAGTCTGATCCAGATTAAAAGTTTTGAATAGCCCAGAGGATCAGCACAGAACCCAGAGGATCAGGACAGAATGCAGAGGATCTAGACTCACAAGTCAGTCTTTAGACGCTTTGCTTAACTAAAGACTGACTTTCTCCCTGATTTTGTGTTTAGATGGGCGGATACAATTTCAGAGTTTAAAAAAACTCCCTACGTTGCAGAACCAATAGTAAATCTGCAGGGCGGTCCTGCGAGGATGAGCACAGAACCCAGAGGATGAGCACAGAACCCAGAGGATGAGCACAGATGTGGGGTCAGGTCTTACTGGGCGATGACGTCTCTGCCTTTGATGATCTGTTTGATCGCTCTCTGCTGGATCGCTGACGGCTTCTCAAAACCTGAAACCCAAAACAAAAGTGGGTCACATGACATGTGATACACGCACGCGTGTATATATACACATATATATATATATATACACATATATATATATACACACACACACATAGATATATATATATATATATATATATATATATATATATATATATATATATATGTGTGTGTGTGTGCGGAAGTTTCCGTTAGCTGGAGTGGCTACTAGCTAACGGCTAATGCTAACAGAAGTGTCGATGAACAGTTAAATAACAAAAATCATCAGTCAATCCAAAGTTCCCTAAACACTTATAAAACCCTGTTAACACTCATTAACGGATTTTATTTCGTTCCAATCTTTAAAAACATCGCAGTGACGTTAGCTGTTAGCTTTAACATCCTCCCACCGGAGGCCGCACAAATCCCCGGCCTACCGTAGGCGTAGATGCCGCGTAGCAGGTCCTCCCGGAGGCCCATAGTGTCGAAGGTGGGGGTGACGTCCACCTCCTCGCTGGTCTCAAACTCCACCTTGGTCATGTCCTCCTCCCTCAGGAGTCTCTTTCTGCCCTGCGCCCCGGCAGCAGCCATCTCTCACTCTGAGCTCTCTATTCCGCTGAAACTGGACCGACGCTGCGCCGCTGCTCAGCTAACTGCTAACCGCTAACACGGGGGAAGAAAGACCGCCGCACGTGTCGCACCGATGACGTATGCTGCCAGCGACGCGACAAGTTTTTTTCTTCTGTCTTTTTCTTTTTTTGAGTTTAATGGCGGCTGGAGGAACAGCTTCAATGCGCACTACCGCCACCTGCTGGACATGGAGTGTGGAGCAGCAGCTCGGCAGGAGGCTGAATTGTCGCGGCTGTTCCTGTTGCTGTGTTCAATCATTACACGGAAGCGTATATTTTCCTTCATGTCCTTCCAGGTAGATTCTCGATGTAACACCTTGCTTTTCTTCAGTCAGTCCTCCTATTGGCTCCCTTCTTTCTGTTGCAGTCTATTAAACATGTCTGTTAGTGTGAACACGGTCCAGCAGGATCTCCTCTCCTCAGACAGGTAATGACCATCTCCTCCCACTCCGTGATCTTCCAGCACCTACATCAAGTCCCAACACCTCTGCCAGGTTTTGAGTTTTTAATAATTTTCTTAATTTTTCATGGCATTTTTTCCCAAGAAAATTTGAGGGAGAGGGCAGAAGTTTTCTTTAAAGATTTTTGGCTTTTTCTTCTTTTTCATGCCTTTGCATGTTTTCTTTGAAAATCCCCCAAATGACACCTCGCATCATAACCAGAAACTGTAAAAACAGAAATTATCAGAAAAACAAGAGCTTAAAATATTAATAATGGATCACAATCACTTTGCTCTACATCTCTTTTACAGTTTGGCCATGATAAAGTGTGTGAATGAACAAACCAGCGTGAAGGAGGAGCGATGACTTAACGTCACTCCCACACAGTTTCTCTCCAAGTCTTTTTATTGATTGATAATTGATTGATTGATTGATTTCTTCAACTCCGTTAAGCAGAAACAACCTGCTGCTAACAAACAACTGATGATATCACTGCTGTTTAGAAATAAATCTAAATGAGTGAATGAAGACACGAGGTCAGAGGTCACACAGCTGACAACTGACCTGTCTCCCTTTGTCAAAGTCTAAAAAAATACAGTTCAGTTTAGAAAATAAATCCTCATGTCTGTTTAGAGTCTGACCATGTCCTGTGGGTCTGACGAGGATCAGCGGGTGCAACAGAAACAGAAAATCCTCAAACTGAAGCTGAATCCAGATGTGATTACTTCCTGTCATCAGCTTGAGAGCAGCTCAGCGTCTGTTTGATTCCTGATCGTCTTCTGATGACTCATCAATGCAACACAGTCCAGCAGCTGACAATCAGTTCTCACATGATCAAGTGTCCTTAAACGCACCAACAGAACTTAAGTGATGTCAGCCTGACGTGGAGACTCAACAGGAAGTGTCCTGAAAGTGGAGACGTAAACATGATTCATGGTTTTTGGGTGAACTGTTTCTTGGACATGTTTTTGGCACTTTTCATTTTTTAATTATAAAGTGAAACACAACAATACATTCATGTGACAAACACACACAGGTGAGTGTGTGATGATGTCATGCCTGGTCACGCTGTCACATCATCACAACATTCACCTGAACATCAGGCTGATGACATCATCAGTTTCAGGGTCATTAATGTTTTCAGTTGTAGATGTTTTATTCCGATGAAAAACTGTTGCGCTTTATTCTGAAAATCACTCCTTTGTGAGGCGTTTAATGGTCAGCTGCTGCAGAGTACTGTTGTTGTTTACATGATGATGAAAAACAAAGTAAACAGGAAGTTCATTGCATCATCATCATGTGTGTTTGTCTAAGAGGACAGTCATGTGACACTCAGTCGTCTTTTGATTGGTGGACGTCCAGAACTGACGACTGCAGCTCCGTCAGGTTACTGCTGCTCTGCTGACTGATCCACCATCTGCCAGACAGGAAACACACGTTACTGTAGAACTACTGTAGTACCTGTAGAACTATCTGTAGTATCTGATGTATCTGTAGTACTATTTGTAGTATTTGTAACAATCTGTACAATCTGTAGTACTCTCTGTAGTATCTGTACTATCTGTAGTACCTGTAGAACTATCTGTAGTATCTGATGTATCTGTAGTATATTTGTAGTATTTGTACAATCTGTACAATCTGTAGTACTCTCTGTAGTATCTGTACTATCTGTAGTACTGTAGAACTATCTGTAGTACTGATGTATCTGTAGTACTATTTGTAGTATTTGTACAATCTGTACTATCTGTAGTACTTCTGTAGTACCTGTACTATCTGTAGTACCTGTAGAACTATCTGTAGTATCTGATGTATCTGTAGTACTATTTGTACAATCTGTACTATCTGTAGTACTCTCTGTAGTACCTGTACTATCTGTAGTACTATCTGTATCATCTGCTGTGCTATCTGTAGAACTATCTGTAGAATTATCTGTAGTATCTGCAGTACTTTCTGTAGTATTATCTGTAGATCTTACTATAGTACTATCATTAGTACTGTCTGTAGTACTGTCTGTAGAACTATCTCTAGAAGTATATCTGTAGTATCTGTAGATCTTACTATAGTACTATCATTAGTACTGTCTGTAGTACTGTCTGTAGAACTATCTCTAGAAGTATATCTGTAGTATCTGTAGATCTTACTATAGTACTATCATTAGTACTGTCTGTAGTACTGTCTGTAGAACTATCTCTAGAAGTATATCTGTAGTATCTGTAGATCTTTCTGTAGTACTTTCTGTAGAAGTATATATATAGTACTATTTGTAGAACTATCTGTAGTACTATGTGTACTACTATCTGTACTACTAACTGTAGTACTAGCTGTAGTACTATCTGCACTGCCATCTGTAGTACTATCTGTAGAACTATCTGTAGTACTATCTGTAGTACTATCTGCACTTCCATCTGTAGTACTATCTGCAGTACTGTCTTTAGAACTATCTGTAGTACTCTCTGTACTATTTGTACTACTGTCTGTACTATCCGTAGTACTATCTGCAATACTATCTGTAGAATTATCTGTACTATTTGTACTACTATCTGTACTACTATATGCAATACTATCTGTAGAACCATCTATACTACTATCTGTACTATCAGTACTACTATTTGCAGTACTATCTGTACTATTGTACTACTATCTGTACTATCTGTAGAATTATCTGTACTATTTGTAGTACTATCTGTAAAATTATCTGTACTATTTGTAGTACTATCTGTACTACTATCTGTACTGTCAGTAGAACTATCTGTAGAACTTTGTGTACTATCTGTAGAACAATCTGTACTATCTGCAATACTATCTGTAGTACTATCTGTAGAACTATGTGTAGTACTATCTGTACTATCTGCAATACTATCTGTACCATCTATAGAACTAGCTGTACTACTATCTGTAGTACTATCTGCACTACCATCTGCAGTACTGTCTTTAGAACTATCTGTAGTACTCTCTGTACTATTTGTAGTACTATCTGTACTATCTGTACTGCTATCTGTAGTACTATCTGTACTATTTGTACTACTGTCTGTACTATCTGTAGTGCTATTTGTAGTATTTGTACAATCTGTACCATCTGTAGTACCTGTAGAACTATCTGTAGTATCTGATGTATCTGTAGTACTATTTGTAGTATTTGTACAATCTGTACTATCTGTAGTACTCTCTGTAGTATCTGTACTATTTGTAGTACTATTTGTAGTATTTGTACTATCTGTACTATCTGTAGTACTCTGTACTATCTGTAGTACTCTCTGTAGTAAATGTAGTACTCTCTGTAGTACTCTGTACTATCTGTAGTACTCTCTCTAGTACTATCTGTAGTACTCTGTACTCTCTGTACTGTCTGTAGTACTCTCTGTAATACTCTCTGTAGTACTCTGTACTATCTGTAGTATCTGCAGTACTCTGTAATACTCTAGTATCTGCAGTACTCTCTGTAGTACTATCTGTATTATCTGTAGTACTCTCTGTAGTAAATGTAGTACTCTCTGTAGTACTATCTGTAGTATCTGCAGTACTGCTGTAGTACTCTCTGTAGTATCTACAGTACTACTGTAGTACTCTCTGTACTATCTGTAGTACTCTCTGTAGTATCTGCAGTACTACTGTAGTACTCTCTGCACTATCTGAAGTACTATCAGTAGTATCTGCAGAACTACTGTAGTACTCTGCACTATCTGAAGTACTCTCTGTAGAATCTGCAGTACTACTGTAGTACTCTCTATAGTACTCTCTAGTATCTGCAGTACTCTCTGTAGTACTATCTATATTATCTGTAGTACTCTGTAGTATCTGCAGTACTCTCTGTAGTACTCTGTACTCTCTCTATCTGTAGTATTGTACTGTAATATCTGCAGTATTACTGTAGTACTCTCTACTATCTGTAGTACTCTCTGTAGTACTCTCTGTACTATCTGTAGTACTCTGTAGTATCTGTACTCTCTGTAGTACTCTCTGTATTATCTGTAGTATCAGTAGTATCTGCAGAACTACTGTAGTACTCTCTGTAGTACTATCTGTAGTATCTGTTGTACTATGTGCAGAACTATCTGTACTATCTGTAGTACTATCTGTACCATCTGTTGTGCTATCTGTAGAACTATCTGTAGAATTATCTGTAGTATCTGCAGTACTTTCTGTAGTATTATCTGTAGATCTTACTATAGTACTATCATTAGTACTGTCTGTAGTACTGTCTGTAGAAATATCTGTAGAAGTTTATCTGTAGTATCTGTAGAACTATCTGTAGAACCATCTGTACTACTATCTGTAGAACTATCTGTAGAAGTTTATCTGTAGTATCTGTAGAACTATCTGTAGAACCATCTGTACTACTATCTGTAGAACTATCTGTAGAAGTTTATCTGTAGTATCTGTAGAACTATCTGTAGAACCATCTGTACTACTATCTGTAGAACTATCTGTAGAACCATCTGTACTACTATCTGTAGAACTATCTGTAGAAGTTTATCTGTAGTATCTGTAGAACTATCTGTAGAACCATCTGTACTACTATCTGTAGAACTATCTGTAGAACCATCTGTACTACTATCTGTAGAACTATCTGTAGAAGTTTATCTGTAGTATCTGTAGAACTATCTGTAGAACCATCTGTACTACTATCTGTAGAACTATCTGTAGAACCATCTGTACTACTATCTGTAGAACTATCTGTAGAAGTTTATCTGTAGTATCTGTAGAACTATCTGTAGAACCATCTGTACTACTATCTGTAGAACTATCTGTAGAACCATCTGTACTACTATCTGTAGAACTATCTGTAGAAGTTTATCTGTAGTATCTGTAGAACTATCTGTAGAACCATCTGTACTACTATCAGTACTATCAGCTGTACTGTCAGCAGTAGTATCAGCAGTATGGTACCGGGTGCAGTTGGACTGCAGACACGGGGATCTGAGCGGCGACCGGAGGGAGCGAGGTGAGGAAGACCTGAGGGAGAGGACCTGAGAGACAGAAAATAAAACACACAACCCAACACGTGTTAACAACAACTCAGAGTTCATATGTACATCACCACAGAAGCAGGATGGTACCTGGGTCATGTGACTGGCCGTGGCCTGTCGAGGGGAAGGTGTTGAGGACGGTGAGGCTGCCGTCACCCAGAGAGGGCGTTGGTGCAGCGTACATCACCGTGTGACCGCCGGGGTACATCATGTGACCTGCTACTGAGGAAGAGGCAGATGAGGACGAGGAAGAGGAGGACACAATGGAGGCAGAAAGACTGGCTGCAGAGACAGACAGAGAGACAGCGAGGGACAGACAGAGACAGACAAAGAGATAGACAGACATGGTTTTGTGTTAGCTTGCTAAAATGATCTCAGCATAAAGAAAATGGAACAATTAGGGCTAACGCTAACATTCAGTGAGCTGGAACTTTACCTGAAGAGTTCAACTTCTGTTGTAATCATAGCAACATCAGTATCATCAGCAACGTCTGTAACATCAGCAACGTCGGGCTATGGTCTTACCTGTGGAGGAGGCGGGGTTGTTGATGTCGGAGCTGCTCTGATTGGTGGAGGTCTGCTGACTGCTGGGCTGAACCTGAATGGTCTGTAGCTGCTGAGAGACTCCGCCTCCTGGTGAAAACACAGGAGAGCTACATGTCATCCATCAGTCATCATCAGTGTGTCAATAATCAATATTCTCTGATTCAACACAAAAACAAACAGCGTCACCTGCGTCCGTCACATTAAGGGGACAGTTCGCAGATTTTATCCAGCTCTGGGTTGATGTGTAAATGAACTGAGGTAACCTTCCCTCCATCTGACCAGGATCATCACCTGAGAGTGCCGGTGTGAAACAGGTCATCTGGCTGTGGCTCAAAAAGTTCTCACTGGTCTCACTGGTCTGTTGGTCTGTTGTGGTCTGTTGTGGTCTGTTGTGGTCTGTGTGGTCTCTGTGGTCTGTGGTCTCTGTGGTCTCTCTGATTTCTGGTCTCCCTGGTTTCTATAGCGAAGCTGTTGGGTCAGGACAGCCTTACCAGCGGTAATGGCTGAATGAGCGGCCCCACCAGACCCTGATGGTGAGCAGTAAACTGAGAGCAGCAACATTAACCTTCAGATGAACCATGATTTGAACTGATGACATCACTGCTCCAATGGTTAATGATGTCATTAAAGGCGGTCTGCAGACTGGAGGCAACAGTTCGATCAGCCCGTTGGTTCGTTTGTCTGAAGAGAAGAAGAACGCCGCGAACCTTCAAACTGCCCACTGGTCTCTGAGTGTCTTTGTGTTTGTGGTATTTAATTCCTCAAACCGTCTGAAGAACTGATTCAGTTCGTTGAAGCTGAATCAGTTCTTTGGACAGTTTGAGGAATTAAATACCACCCCTGCGAGGAAAGCTGTCCCTCACCCCGACGAGCAGGCACTCAGACTTGAAACAGTGGATGTGCGGAGGACCCTGAGAAAAGTCAACGCACAGAAGGCAGCAGGCCCTGATAACATTCCAGGAAGGGTCGTCAGAGAATGTGCCGACCAGCTGGCCTACGTCCTCACTGACGTCTTTAACACCTCGTTGATGCAGGCTGTTGTACCGTCATGTTTCAAGGCTGCCACCATCATTCCAGTGCCTAAGAAATCCAACATCACCAACCTGAACGACTTCCGCCCTGTAGCACTGACCCCCATCATTATGAAGTGCTTCGAGAGGGTAGTGAAGGACCACATCATCTCCAAACTCCCACCATCACTTGACCCTATTCCAGTTTGCATACCAGCCAAACCGTTCCACGGAGGATGCCATCTCCTCTGCCTTCCATCTGAGCCTGGAACACCTGGAGGATAAAAACACCCATGTGCGGATGCTGTTTCTGGATTTCAGCTCAGCGTTCAATACAATCATCCCTCAGCACCTGGTGTGCAAACTGGGTCACCTGGGCCTCGGCACCCCCCTATGCAACTGGCTACTGGACTTCCTCACCAGCAGAACCCAGTCTGTACGTGTGAACAATAACATCTCCAGCGTCATCTCCCTGAACACCAGTTCCCCCCAGGGCTGTGTTCTCAGCCCCCTGCTGTTCACCCTGATGACACACGACTGTTGTCCCAGATTCAGTACCAACCACTTCCTAAAGTTTGTGGAACGACACAACCGTTTTGGGCCTCATCCAGGGTGACAACAAACTGGCCTACAGGTGAAACATCTGGTGAACTTGTGTAAAGTCAACAACCTGATCCTCAATGTTGACAAGACAAAGGAGATCATTGTTGACTTTAGGAAATCTCGGCCCAGTCATACACCACTCCTCATCAACGACACTGCGGTGGAGGTCGTCAGTAGCACAAAGTTCCTGGGAGTGCAAATCACCAACAAACTAACCTGGTCCCGCAACACCACCTCCCTGGCAAAAAAGGCACAGCAGCGCTTGCACTTCCTGCTCCGGATGAGGAGAGCCTCCCTCCCCCTCCCATCCTGACTACATTCTCTAGAGGCACCATCGAGAGTCTGCTGACCGGCTGCATCTCTGTCTGGTTTGGGGCTTGTAAGGCCTCTGACTGGAAGTCTCTGCACAGACTGGTGAGGACCGCGGAGAAAATCATCGGGTCCCCGCTCCCCTCTATCCGGGACATTGGACATAAGCGCTGCCTGACCAGAGCCCAATGCATCTCCTCTGACCCCACCCACCCCCACCATGGACTGTTCTCCATGCTGACCTCTGGCAGGAGGTTCTGCAGCATCCGTAGCAGGACGTCCAGATTCAGAGACAGGTTCTTTCCCCTGGCTCTAAGACTATTGAACACTTACATACAATAAATAAACACTCATCTATGGACTGAAACAACCCCCCCCCCCCCCCCCCCTACAATTATTTTATTGTATGTTATATAATTTAAGCGTCTATTCAGGAGCCAAAGTAACGAAATCTCATTTAATATGTGCACCGATGGTGTATTTGTTGAATGACAATAAAGCAAGTCTAAGTCTTAGTCTCCGTGTGTCATGGACGTTTCAGTCTGTCCACGTCAGGTGTCCACACAGATTCATGACCCTACGTGTTAAATCACGCTGTCACAAAGGTTCTCTTCTGACTCCACCTCTGTGTTATTCACACCTATCAGATTCAAACAATCAGTCCAGCTGCACACACGGACGAGGAAACAAACAACCATACCTGATGATGTCACAGGTCGTGTCGGGGGTGTAGGGGTTCTCCACAGAACGTCACTGTAATAGCTTCGTTATAAGAAACAAGATTCCAGGACTTCTCAAAACCTTTCAAGGACCTTACTTATTCCATGACTTTTCCAGGTTACACACACACACACACACACACACACACACACACATACACACGGGAGTGGTCATGCTCACCTGCCAGTGACACGGTGGCGGGGAGGCGGAGCAGTGTGGTGGGCGGTGTGGGTGGAGTGTGCAGCGTGGTGGTGGCGGCAGTGGGGCCAGGGGCCCCGGGACCCTGGATGGTGAGAGGCGGGCCTTGCAGCTGGCTGAGGGGGATGGTGTGTGTGCCGGGGGGCAGCGAAGCACCTGTGGACAGGTGGGGGGGGTGGCAGAGACAAGTTAATGAACAGCTGAACATCAGTGAGACTGACAGGAGGAGCTGGACCGAGTGACATTTCTGACACGTCCACACGTCTCAGAGGACACGTCTCAGTGGACACATCTAGAGGACACGTCCACATGTCTCAGAGGACACATCTCAGAGGACACGTCTCAGTGGACACATCCACATGTCTCGGTGGACACGTCTCAGAGGACACATCCACACGTCTCAGAGGACACGTCCACGTCTCAGTGGACACGTCTCATTAGGGCTGCACGACTAACTGTAGCCTCAGTTTGTGCCTCATACAGATCTGCTGGTAAAGTTAACTTAGCGTTAGCAAGCGTGACAAGACAGCAGAGAGGCGACGTTGTGTAAATAAACCAAAGATTTATTAATTTTCTGTAGCAGTAAACACATGGGCCGATAAAAAACGTGTTAACTAACTATGCTAAAGCTTTACAAGCTATTCAGGGCTACCGACGATAACATTAACATGACGAACAAGCAAGGCTACGGCAAGTTAACGTACTGACACTCCTCAGACAGACACACACATACCGGACAGCCTCTCAGTCCTTAGCCACTAACGTTAGCTCATGTATAGTCTGAGTGGGTGGAAGTTCGCTGCATAGATCAGCCTCTCATTGGGCGGAACGAGCCACCCGCTGAAGTCCCGCCCTGCCACCTCCAGTTGCAGTTTTCAACACGTCCTTTACTAACTTTTGCGGTGTTTGATCTCGCGGGGATGTAGCCATTTTTCTGCCATGGTTTGCGTCCTGTAGGCGATATTTTTGTGGGCGTGTTACACCAAAACCCCCCGGCAATATTTTTGCAAGCGCACCGTTGCTGTGGCACCGCCAAAAACGATTGTGATTGGCTGAAAGAAATACAAGCAGCCGGGGCGTTTTTTTCTCCAGTCTTAAAGTGAGAATCGGCCCAGCTAGACCTTTCTTTTCTTGAGAAAGGTCTGGTGAGCGAGACTAGCTCATGTAGAACACAGGTACCACACAGAAACTTTTACAAAGGGTCATAATGTGCTTCTAGTGACTGTCAAATCGCCAGCGAAAGATGTTTACGCTGCAGACACAGAGAACAGCTGCTTGCTCTCATGGGACAAAGATCCTCTCTGAGGAAGAGGGTTCACTTTGCTGCAGGGTTCACCAAAACGTTTTTTTCTTTTTTTTCTTTTAATAAATTGAACACACATCAAAGAACATACAAGATCCTGTAGAGAATTAATACATATAATACAATACGATAAACACTGTCAAATTAAATGAAGGAAGAGGATTTTTTAAAGGCAAATAAAATATTGGGGATTTATGTAAAAATATACATAGAGACATAGAATAATTATAATTAAGATATGTAGGCTATGTTAGGTGAATACTGCTGTCAAATGCATGGTGTTGAAAATTCCAGGCCTGGAATACCTACCTCTGAAAAATGTTGTTCAACATTGATATTATTGTTAAAATTGTTCAAAAGCTGTAAGAGAAGACAAGAGACTAAAGCTAAAACAGGAGTGTTCGCTCTCTGCTGACCAGAGTTTATGTGCCTTGTGTCTCTTGTATCAGGCACAATCATAGGCTTTGTTAATTAATGATATTTTTTTAATATTTATTTATAATTTTTGTTACTTTTCCTTTTGTATCAGGAAATAAGCACAATATATCTTTATGTTGAAAAAAATCGTGAGAGAATCGTGATCTCAATTATAAGCCAAAAAATCGTGATTGTCATTTTTTCCAGAATCGTGCAGCCCTACGTCTCAGAGGACACGTCTCAGAGGACACGTCCACACGTCTCAGTGGACAGACGAATGGAAATAATGACCATTAGTGATTCCTTCCGTGTGCAACAGCATGTTCAGACAAAAGATCAGCGTCAAGGCGAGACAGTTTTAAAACATCGCAGAGAAAAGTGTCAGCGGCGTGAATCTTCAGTCTGAACTGGACGGTACAAACGGTGGAAATCTTGGAATTTGACAATAAAAATTTAAGTTGTAAAAAAAAAAAATCACATTCGACTGTTGAAATGTTTTTTGTTTTTTTTGCTGTGCCTGAACCGAATGAGCAGAAGAACACGATGCTGCTGTGTCACACTGCGTCCGTCCTCTGCTCTGTATGTGTGGTGTTTCACTGAGGGGGCGGAGCTCCGTTTCTCCACACACAGCAGCAGCTACGCTGTCAGCACTGATCATTTTACAGAGGACACCACAAGAAAACATGTTCTTAGTTTAGATGATCAAACAGATGATGGATCATAGACTTTTGTTTCTGGCTGTCAGTGATCAGCTTTAGCTAATGTAGCTAGCATGCTAATGTTAGCGAGCCTTTATTTTCCCAGGATGGAGCCTGGGTGCAGACAGGAAGGTAAAATGATCAGTGACTCAAGGAGTGAGACATCTGATTGGCTGCAAACAATCCCCTCTTAGAAAAAATGCATTTTTTGAATCGAGTCACGTCAGGGGAGTCTCAAAACTCGCACACACAAATGCAGGGAAGTTTACAAATTAAAAGCACTTTGTAAATGCAGGTTGGACAGTTCATATATCAATGTAACAACCTCACAATATGTATTTGATGAAAATTGCAAATACTTCTAAATGCATACATTTGTGAATTTCAATTGCACATATTTAAAACAAGACATATTTGTGTGTGCATCACAAATATGTTTATAAATCTTATTTTTCATATGTGGATTTTCTTTTTCTTATATATGGAATGAAATAGGGCTGCACGGTATATGCGGTAGACGGTAGGAAGTGATATAAATTTGGCCCACGGTAGAGATTTGCGCTCTACCGTCCTATCGTCGATGACGTCATCGCACCTGCCTCAGTGTGAAAATGGCTGCGAGCACAGAGACAGCGGAGCAAGAGGAGCTGGTTCACGTCCGTGATGTAGCGTAGCACGTGCGACATGTGTTGCTGGAGAACTTGTGAGTGAGTGAGTTAATGTCTTATGAACAGGCCCAGACTTCTCAGACTCTTTTAGCGACTTACCGCTCAGAGGGAACTCATTCAGTGTCTCCTAGGGCAGCAGCACAGCGTCTCTCCCTCTCCTCTCTCGCCGTGCGCACACGGAGTTGGTTTTCAGCAAGAGAGTTTGTCATAAACCTTTGGTAATGTAAACCTATGTGACGCTAGGGGCTCCACAAAAAACTCCATATGTGAATGTGTGATAGTTGTGGTATCATAGCAGCCTGTCACAGGTTACAGCCTGATGATTAGAGGAGAAATGGCAGAGCATAAAGGTCCAGGTGGAAAAAAACACAACTCAGTCATTTAGGATTTTGCTAAAAGAAGGAAATTACCTTTTGATATAGATCCCAGGGGACATTTTGCACCATAGAGTACTGGGTTTTAATTTTGAGATCTGCATTCTGCACAATAAATGCTCTAAAAAATACATTATATCTTTGCTTTTGTTGTTGTTGTTTTTTTATCAATTTAGCTTTGCTAAGGGACTACAAAACCCATTCAGAAACACTTCTATTATAACTTTTACACTTAAATTTATACCGCGATATATACCGTTACCGTGAAGGGATTCGATTTATACTGTGATATGAATTTTAGGTCATACTGCCCAGCCCTAGAATGAAACATATTTTTGTGTGCATTGAAAATGTGTTTGTGTTTTCAGTCATATATACATATAAATCCCCTAAATACATTTGTGAAGTCTTTTTTGTGCATTTATTAACTTCTGTGTGCATTTATTCATTTTGAGACTGTTTTAGCTCCATGCAGGTGAGAGGAAGCTCCGCCCACCTACCTGACATCAAGGTGAAGCCTCCAGGAAGCACCACGCCGGCCGATGTCTTCAGCACCGTCCCGTTGGTGGAGGACGACTGCCAGGAGGGGGTGCTGGTCTGCACCTGCATGGACACTGAGGACGAAGAGGAGGATGGCGTGGCCTGTGTGGTGCCAGGAAGGTTGGACATGGTGAATGCTGGTTTGATCACATCCTACAGGAAGAGACACACACGCAGTGTTTCCCCTAGGTTTACAGCTCGCGCGTGCGTAACAGCAGCCTTTAGATGGTCAATTACACACTGTCCATAATAATAAATATGTCAGGTAACAAACTGCACCAGGAGACACAACAGTACAAACTGTGCCTGAAAACACCTGAGACACAGGGCTCAGGTCAGGTTCAGACTTAAAAATCAGGAAAATTTCCCGAGCCACGCTCTAGAGTGCTCACCTGGAGTGTGTGTGTGTGTGTGTGTGTGTGTGTGTGTGTGTGTGTGCGTGTGCATCAGGGCGATACAGAGAACAGAGGAGAACTGTAAAGGTGCGACCATGAAGAGACAGAAATGACATAAGATAAATACACCTGAGACACAGCAGCCAATCACCATCAGCTGCACCTCCTCCGACATCCACTAGAACCTGCTCGGATCAGTCTCATTGGAACTGCACTGTCAAGGACAGGGAACCACAACACCTCTGTCTGGGTTCTGACAGAACCTGGAACCTGCAGTCAGCAACCTTGTTCAGGATTAAGTCATTGGGGAACCTCGTTGACGTTCAAAGGTACGTTGAACCTTGTTGCAGGGAACCTCGTGAGGAAACAGAAAGTCAACCGTTCCAACAGAACCTTGCAGTCAACGGAACCCAGAACAGGCAGAACCTGTGAGGAAACAGAACCTGCAGTACGTTCCAACAGAACCTTGTGAGGAAACGAACCTGCAGTCAACTGTACGTTCCAACAGAACCTGAGGAAACAGAACCTGCAGTCAACATGTACGTTCCAACAGAACCGTAAAAACAGAACCCTGCAGTCAACATGTACGAACCTTGTGAGGAAACGGAACTGCAGTCAACTGTACGTTCCAACAGAATGAACCTGCAGTCAACATGTACGTTCCAACAGAACCTCGTGAGGAAACAGAACCTGCAGTCAACATGTACGTTCCAACAGAACCTTGTGAGGAAACAGAACTGCAGTCAACACGTTCCGACAGAACCTTGTGAGGAAACAGAACATGCAGTCAACAACAGAACCTCGTGAGGAAACAGAACTGCAGTCAACATGTACGTTCCAACAGAACCTTGTGAGGAAACAGAACCTGCAGTCAACATGTACGTTCCAACAGAACCTCGTGAGGAACAGAACCTGCAGTCAACATGTACGTTCCGAAGAACCTTCGTGAGGAAAACAGAACCTGCAGTCAACATTACGTTCCAATTCCAAACAGAAACCCTTTTTTAGGAAACAGAACATCAGTCAACATGTACAGTTCCAACAGACCCTTGGGGAAACAGAACCTGCAAGTCCAACATGTACAGTTCCAACAGAAACCTTGTGAGGAACAGAACATAAGGTCGACATGTACATTCTGACAGAAACCTCGTGAGAAACAGAACCTGCAGTCAACATGTACGTTCCAACTAGGGGTGTAAAGATTCATCGATTACATCGATGCATCGATTTATTTTCCTACAATCTAACTGCATCGATAGAGCCTTGGCAAGTTGTCCCTCACTGATGACGATATCGCTGTGAAATCGATTTACAAGGTCAAAATCAATTATATCGATTCCTAAGCATTTGTGCATTGTATTTAAGCACGACAACGTTATATACATGTAGTTTATTATCACTTCTAATCGTAAAGTTGCTCAATTCGCTTCACCTCTCCCTGAGTGTGACGTCATCAGCATGTGCCGGTAGTGCAGACTCAAAACAAAACGAAGCATGGCTAACAGCAAAGAGGAGGCGGACGAGCTGGAGATTTTCAAGCCGAATTTGAAGTCGAGTGTGTGGAAACACTTGGGTTTCTGCAAAAAAGGAGGTGTTCTGGACAAGTCGGTGGCTGTCTGTCGAATGTGTACTGACTGAGTAAAATGACAGAGAAGAAGCAGGGAAAACTACTGTCCATTCAACCTGATAGGTAAGGTTGCACTTTATTTTTGTATATTATTGTACTCCTTTTATACTGAGTAAAATGACAGAAGTAGCAGGGAAACCTACTGTCCATTCAACCTAATAGGTTGCACTTTATTTTTGTGTTTGTACTCCTCTTATACTGATTGAAAATCACAAGAGAAGTAGCACAGAAACCTACTGTTCAGTTGTAATTCAGCCTGGAGGAATGTTGATCACACTTTTTTTGTCTTTTGATCAGCAGGTTCTGAACTTGTGATAATTATAGAATTTAATGAAAGGTGAATGTTTTTGCCATTAATCATTGTGTTTACTTATTTATATCCAAAATTAATTCATCCCTGATTCTCTTTCAAGAAAAAACTCCCCTGCACTGTCCACAGTATTCAGGTATGTATGTCACAGTCACACTGGTTCAGTTTTTGGCAAAACAAAAAAAGTTACTGAATCGATTTCTAGCCCTTGAATCGAATCGAATCATATCGTTCTAGATGAGCCAAATATCGTTCTTGAATCGAATCGGAACCATGGAAAATGATATGAATTGAATCGTTGTAAAAATGAATCGTTACACCCCTAGTTCCAACAGAACCTTGTGAGGAAACAGAACCTGCAGTCAACATGTACATTCCAACAGAACCTTGAGAGGAAACAGAACCTGCAGTCAACATGTACATTCCAACAGAACCTTGAGAGGAAACAGAACATGCAGTCAACATGTATGTTCCGACAGAACCTTGAGAGGAAACAGAACCTAAGGTCGACAGGTACGTTCCAACAGAACCTTGTGTGGAAACAGAACCTAAGGTCGACAGGTACGTTCCAAAAGAACCTTGTGTGGAAACAGAACCTAAGGTTGACAGGTACGTTCCAACAGAACCTTCTGGTATCTTTCAGCCATTAAACAATTACGCTGCATCCCTCACACCTCACTGCCTCACCGTCTCTGAATGTGGCGTTACCTTGGCGACCTCCGAGCAGCTGTCAGCCTCAGACACCTGGTAGGTGAGGTCGGTCTCCTCGAAGCCAGTGGCGCTCATCCTCTGGTCGGAGGAGGGGTCCGAGCGTGGCGGGGAGTCCGGAGAGTTGAGGCAGGTCTGAATCAGAGCTTTTCCCGTCTCTGACGTGATCATCGGCTGCAGCTTCCTGGTGGCAAATGTGTACACATGACCCGTCTCACTGGCAACCAGCAGCAGCACCTGAGTACCGGTCAGCGTGGACAGCTCGTACGCCTGCAGGGGAGATGACAGGCATGAGCGCTCACCAAGTCAGGTGTTTCATAACATCAGGGTTATCAACCATGGTTTCATCTGTGATGTTTGACATCTCAGCAGGTAACTGATCTCTGACCTGTGCAGGTGTTCAACGCTAAGGTTTTTTTTTCACTTGCCCGGTTGGGCAAGTTGGTCAGAGATCTACTTGCCCGAAGTCAGTTTTTACTTGCCCTATAAAAATTGTTTAATTTAAGCGTCTATCAAATAACAAAGACTGCAGTTATTTTTATGTTACGTAATCTTTATCCATACTGTATTTATTAATTAAAACAACATGTATTGTAGCTTAATTCCTACACAAAAATGACAGTGTCAGGGCAGTGGCAATCTTTGTCAATCGTTCTCTTCTATAATTTTGCGCCCTACTTGAGCCATGTCCACCTCTATTTATTTTTCACCCCTCTCTCCAGTTCTGCTGTATTAACACTGGGTTTAATATATTTTGCTTTCATCTCTCTGCCCTGCTCTACTCTACTTCAATGCTACTGAGCTCTCTCTCTACTCTACCAGTAGACTACCACATCCACCTGTTGCACAAAACGCATACAGCAGTGTTTCCGCTACGATGGAGTTGTAGCAGCGGAGGTGAAGCACACACATGAAAAATAATTTTCACATGCGTGAAACTTTTTTGTATGTTTGCAAAGCACAGCCTGCTGGGATGTTTCTATGTATCTACTGGCACCAGAAGGGCTCTTTAGGACTAAGTACATACAGTACATGTGTGCACAGTAATGAGCAGGTGAAATGTCTGTCTAGCTTACATATGAGGTGTCTCAAGATTTAGGAACATACAATTGTACTGAATATAATAACAGTAAAAAGTCAGTTGACATGCTGCTGTTTTGTGCTATGATCTATTTAAGTGTTGGAAGTTGTTATTTACGTGACAACGCCTGAACGCAACACAAGCTCAGCATGAGTGCTGTGCTGAGCTGCTGTGCGAGCAGCGTGTTTGTGCGTAACAGCAGTCTGTTGGTTATTTACACACTGTCCATTTCAATAACTTTGTTAGCTGACAAA
Source organism: Epinephelus coioides (assembly GCA_900536245.1). Classification (NCBI taxonomy): domain Eukaryota; kingdom Metazoa; phylum Chordata; class Actinopteri; order Perciformes; family Serranidae; genus Epinephelus; species Epinephelus coioides. Next base: position 844,672 of record UNPE01000260.1, on the reverse strand, counting down.
CTGCACCGGGCTCGGTGTCAGGTTTGGTCAGGAAAATGCGGCCGAGCCGCTCTAGTGTGCTCACCTGTGTGTGTGGCGGAACTCCGCCGTGCTCGATACAGAGAGCAGAGGAGAATTGTTAACGCGTGACCATGTAGAGACAGAAATGACACGATGACATAACACCATAAATAGTACATTGTTATGTTATTATATGAAGCGTCCGTCGTGCAAAATAATATAAATGGGGGCTGTGGGCAGGACATTGTTACGTGTGCCTGTGACTTCAGGCAGAGAAACCACTGCATCAGAGCCGAAGGAGCACGTTTTAAAATATATTTATTTTATCAATTAGTTATTAACTTGTACTATTTTTAGCAACTTGCAAGTGAGTTGTTAGTTTACATGCCCGACCGTGAGTTTTACTTGCCCCGGGCAATCGGGCAATCCTTATTGTTGAGCCCTGCTGTGTGTGATGACCCTGTGACCTCTGACCTGTATGTGATGACCCTGTGACCTCTGACCTGTGTTTGTGTGTGATGACCCTGTGACCTCTGACCTGTGTGTGATGACCCTGTGACCTCTGACCTGTGTGTGATGACCCTGTGATGTCTGACCTCTGCATGTAATGACCGTGTGACCTCTGTATGGTGACCCTGTGACCTCTGAGTGTGATGACCGTGTGACCTCTGTATGGTGACCCTGTGACCTCTGACCCCTGCTGTGTTTTCCCTCCACACTCACCTTCTTCATGATGCCGGTCTTCCTCTTGCTAAAAGTTGTGTACCGCCTCAGTTTGTTGTCGATGAACTCCATCTTGATCTTGACTCTTCCTCTGGTTTTCTTGCCGGGTTTGGCTCCCGGCACCCCGGGGCTGACCCCGCCGTAACCCCCGCTCAGGCCTCCGGAGGTGGGCGCTGACTGGTGTCCGAGCTCCCTCTCGCTCCTCTCCCGCTTCACGCCCCTCCTGTCCCCCCCTGACCCTGCCGTGTCCTCGTCGTCCCCGGAGTCCGAGTCCTGGTCGGAGCCGCTGTAGACCACCTCGGTGCTGTATTCCCTCTCTTCAAACCGGCCTCCGTCGGTGTCGGTGGCTGCGTTCGGTCCCGGTCCGGCCGTGCTGATCCCGGTTCCGTTTCCCGCTCGCCCGGCTCCGGTTCTGGAGCCCATTCCGGCGCCGCTCCCCGCCAGCATTCCCTGCTGGATCCCCCCGCCCCGAGCCTGAAAACCTCCTCCTTCCGGCGAGCCAAAGCTCCTGTGCCGGCGGTGTGAAGACCGACAGTCCCCCGGTGCTCCGAGCTCCCAGTCCAGGCACACTCAGCTAACAGGACCGCTAGCTGCACGGCTAACTGAGCTAACTGCTACAGGCAGCTGCAGCTAGCATCAGTTAGCGGTTGCTTTAGCAACAAGTAAAGCTACCTGTCCGTCAGAGTCCGTCAGTGAGCGCGAGATCGGGCCGATCATTCGGAGAACGTCAGAGGAACCCGGAGAAAATGTCCTGTGCGTCAGATTTGATCCAGTTTGATCACAATCAGTGAATAAAGTTAAAAAGTTGTGTTTGTGAACAGTGATCAGTGAGGCCCGGCCCCCGAATCACTCCGCTCCACATAAGGACATCACCTGACAGCACCCGCACATATCCGTCCGCTGTGGAACATAGTTCTACAGACTGTACGCAGCTCGTTCACTGTGCTTCTTTGGAACATCACACATGTTGTCAGACATGTTACAGTCATGTGTTCTACACGTCATGAGACTGAAGTACTGTGCTGTTAACGGAGAATGAGCGCAGTGATACCAAAAGGCGACGTGTTCTTTCGGACATGCAGCGGAACTACTTTCCTCCATATAAAGAAGCACGTTTCCTTTTATGGCGCTGCCGATCCTTATATGGTCAATCTGAACTTCAGCCTGCAAACTACAAACACGTGGAGAGACGAAGAAGAAGAAATTCAGTAGGTGGCGGTATGCACCTTTAAAGTTGGTATTCCAATCCGCCAGAAAACACAAAGAAGAAGAAGAAGCCAGGAGGAGGAGGAGGAGGAGGAGGAGGAGGATAGGTCAGGTCAGGTCAGGTCAGGTCACATCCCGGAGTCTCTGCGGGGCTTGAGTCATGTTGGGTTTGTTCAGGCACCAAGAGCCGGATGAGAGCTCCGTGGAGACCAGAGGGGTACTCCAGTAGGAGGTTCAACAAACTCTGAGTCTATCCCTGAACTCTGAGTTGATTTACTCTGAGATCCGGTTCCAGAACAGCTGATCTGAGTTAGTTCAGTCAGCTCTGAGTATGTTCACTCTGAGTTAAGCCGACAATAAAAAGCCATCATCAATGGAGCTCTGACTCCACGATTCACCATGGCAACAGGTAAATAAAAGACAGCGCCTCCATTTTAATCCAGTGGATGTAGAGATATTAATGCATGTGTAGCAGACGGTGCACGTTTATCTTTAAAAGAAGAGCCTGAGTCAGAGCGAGGAAAGTGTCAATAAGTTAACCATAAAGTTAGTAAAAAAGTTTATTCATCATTTATCAGACTTACATTTCCTTAATGAAGATAAAGTGGTGGAATCTGACTGTGTATCAGGCTGTAGATACATTACATTATATTAATAATATATAATAATATATTTGTTCAGATTTAATCTGATGGGGAAAAACACAGGAGGCAGAAGACTTAAAACATATAGGCTAGGCTATAGATCAAAGACATAAAGACATGACTGTAAACTCACAGTCTGAGCCCAGTAATAATATGTTTGGTGATTTGCACTTGAAAAGACGTTGAGGTTAAAATACAGTAGATTTGTAAATGTTGCACATCTATTTGTATCTTGACTCAACAGCATTCAGTGACTTTATTTCAGCTACAAATGTAGTAAATGTAAAGACAGTGAAATGCTGCACCATTGCTCACTCAGAAATATGAACATATAATCCCCAATATTAGGCTATAGGAGTTATGTTCCATCAGTGCGACCAGTGACATCAGTGATAGAGATCATTAGTCATTGATACTACGTGTCTAAAGCTTCATACCCATTTTTAAAATGTAAATAATTAGACCTACACATTATGTGCAATAAACATTTGGGAGCTGCTCTAACAGACTGACAGTCTGATCCTTGTGCACAGTGTTATAAAAATAATAAATATAAAAAGGACAGAGGTTTGATTCTGAGCTGAGGGTGAATTCTCGCTGTGTAATATTTGAATGTAAAGACAAAAGCTGATGTCCAAAGAAATGATTGATGTGCATAAATTCAGTAACTTCAGACAGTCCTGAGTAACAAACTAATATCCAGCAGGATTTAGACTGTGACAGACGGTAAATCTCCGCTAATGAATGCGCTTGGATACAAGCTTTGACACGGACTGAATGAATGAGGAAATGAAACAACGTGTAAGAGGGAGGAGACAGAGAAACACTCAGGGTTTATTGAAGAAAACGTGTCAGCGAGCAGGTTATGTTCACAGAGTCTGTTACCATGGTGACTGACTCAGAGTTTCAGTTACCTCTCTTTCTGGAACTGATAACTCAGAGTTTCCCTCATCTCAGGGTTAACTTACTCTGTGTTTTCACATAACCTGCTTTCTGGAATACCCCTCTGACTCTCTGGCTTCATCAGAAACACACACACACACACACACACACACACACACACACACACACACAGTGAGAGAGAGAGAGCTCCATCACCAATGAAGCACACACTGCTTTACTTACATACATACCATAGTACAGTAGCAGAGGTCTTCAACAGGAAGTACTGCAGAGGGGTCGTGACATTTTTGGTTGGTTAGACAATTTTTTCAAATATTTTTTCCCCAATTTTTTTCCCACAAATTATAATGTCTTTAAATACACATTAACATGAATCCAACATGTTGTAGCAAATGGACAAATGGAGGCAGAAGATGTTGTGTTTCAGTCAGAAATGCACACATCCAGCTACACACAGGAGCTCTCTCAAACTGGGCACCGCTTCACTCACGGCCCCTAACGCTGCTCTGCCAATCACACTGCCGCATGTTACATGCTGGCTCTGTCAGGTTCCCCGTGATTGGCCGAGAGCCTATTCAGTCCCCAGTCGTGTTGTCAAAAGACACTAGAGCTTGTATGGATGTAGATATGAACTTGCACGGGTATCGATACTGACAGTGCCATCCTTTGATCCAGCCGACTGTGACCGTATCACACAGGCACCGCTGCAGACAGGCAGGCACCGCTCACCTCACCGCAGCAGCCCCGACCTGGACGCGCGCACACACACACACACACACACACACACACACACACACACACACACACACACACACACACACACACACACACACACACACACACACGACGTGAACATGGGAAGTACAAGCAGTAAAGCTCCCGTTTAAACATGTAAGGCCCGGGCAGGGGCCGGTACCGAGACCCGGTGTTAAACGGCCCGAGGCTAATTTAATCAAGACCGTCATACTAGTAAGGTCCGACGTTACCGGCTCTTATTGTTACTTTTTAAAGTTTGGGTTTCATGCATCAGCATTCTGCAGCCACACACACACACACACACACACACACACACACACACACACACACACACACGACAGAGTGAAGTCAGACATCAGCAGAAAGGTGCAGATGAGTATAACTTACTCTTGTTGACAACAACTGTGCTTGTTACTGTGAGTAAGTGCAATCAAACCTCTGCCAATAAAAAGCCAATACTTTATCAATACATGTGATCAGCATGTAGAAAGCCATATTTTAATCTGCTCTGTCCGCAGTCTCTCATTCACCGCTGTTATGGTTTATGATCGCGCTTCGGGGCCAACAGCACACTGTGAAAAGACAAAGTATGAAAGATGCAGAGAGTGTGTGTGTGTGTGTGTGTGTGTGTGTGTGTGTGTGTTGATAGATACTGTTAATGTCGTTTGTTCATGTTGCTTCTGTGCACTGATAGCTCTTTTTATTGTTTCTGTGTTATTTTGAGGAGGGCCGTGCATAAATATCTGTCTGTCTGTCTCTCTGTCTGTGTGTCTATATGCTAAATAAAAAAGTGGACCTGTCGCTTGCTGCTCAGAATGTGGCCCATCGACATGATCTGGTTTTAAAATCCGTCCCAGCTGAAAGAGTAATTGCAGAGCCCTGACCCAAAGACCGTGTTGTTGCTGCTATTTTTGTGATGTTCTGACTTTTATTTGTTCTCTCTTTATGGAAAATAGTCTTGAGTACCATCCTTAGCATCGTGACAACACTAGCACTTAGAGGCCATCACTCACTTTTGTTTCCACAATTATGTTTAAAATAGAAACGTCAGTTTGAATAGCTTGATTATCATGCAGTTGACAGACAGCGTTGGTATCAGCTGACAAGATATGTTTATACATGGCAGTGGCAAGGCCCCCCACTCACTGTGCCTTGCACATGTTTAAAATAAAAACATGAATGTATGAACCTGAGTATTATTTGAATAGCTCAGTACTGAATGCATAATAACAAGGTACGTTTATACATGTTACCAGGCCCAGTTTAATATAAAACACAACTTAATATGCAGTAGATATATGGTAGGGGGTCCCTGCTCCATCTCTCCATCAGTTTGGGGCTCCTTGGCCTGAAACACATCCTCTGCATTATGGTATGAAGTACAGTAGAAGAAGAGAGGTTAACAGTCAGACAGTGTTTGTGACATCATCCATCAATCAGCCAATCAGACACCTGCTGTTTGCTGGTGTACTGCCAGCCCACCTGCTGCTGAGCTCAGAGCTGAACCAGGATCAGGTGTCTATATTTACCTGAGATTATGAGACAGACTTCCTGTCAGAGAGCCGCCGACTGTCAGAGCAGCAACATGTCCACATTGTCTTCATCATCTTCATCGTTCAGCAGCGGCTTTGCAGGGCCGCCCCCCCCCTGGAGGAACAACAGCCTGCTGCTGGGGGGGGGGCGGGACCCCCCTCTGTCTGACCAGGGAGAGACCATCATAGGAGTGTACCTGCTGCTGCTGGGTGGGTACACACACACACACACACACACACACACACACACACACACACACACACACACACACACTGACAGTCTGTCTCTGGTGCTTTCAGGTTGGTTGTCCTGGTTTGGAAACAGCATCGTCCTCTTCGTCCTGTACAGACAGAGAGCCGTCCTGCAGCCCACTGACTACCTGACCTTTAACCTGGCCGTCTCCGACGCCAGCATCTCCGTGTTCGGATACTCCAGAGGCATCATTGAAATCTTCAGCGTCTTCCAAGACACCGACTACCTCATCTCCTCCATCTGGACCTGCCAGGTACCAAAAACATTCACCTGTCTCCTGTCCTCACCTGTCACCTGTCCTCATATGTCCTCACCTGTCACCTGTCCTCACCTGTCACCTGTCCCTCATATGTCCTCACCTGTCACCTTCCTCACCTGTCCTCCGCTGTCCTCACCTGTCTCCTGTCACCTGTCATCACCTGTCCTCACCTGTCTCTTGTCCTCACCTTGTCCTCACCTGTCACCCTGTCCTCCACCTGTCTCCGTCCTCACCTGTCTTCACCTGTCTCCTGTCCTCACCTGTCTCCTGTCCTCACCTGTCACCTGTCCTCAACTTGTCTCCCTGTCCTCACTTGTCCTCACCTGTCCACCTGTCCTTACCTGTCCTCACCTGTCCTCACCTGTCTCCTTTCCTCACCTGTCACCTGTCCTCACCTATCTCCTGTCCTCACCTGTCTCCTGTCCTCACCTGTCCCCTTCCCCTGCCACCTGTCCCTGTCTCCTGTCCACTGTCTCCTGTCTACCTGTCTCACCTGTCCCTGTCCTCACCTGTCCTCACCTGTCTCCTGTCCTAACCTGTCACCTGTCACCTGTCACCTGCTGTCCTCACCTGTCACCTTACCTGTCAACACCTGTCCTCACCTGTCCTGTCCTCACTGTCTCCTGTCCTCACCTGTCTCCTGTCCTGTCTCCTGTCCTCACCTGTCTCCTGTCCTCACCTGTCACCTGTCCTCAACCTGTCCTCCTGTCCTCACCTGTCACCTGTCCACCTGTCCTCACCTGTCCTCACCTGTCTCCTGTCCTCACCTGTCACCTGTCCTCACCTCACCTGTCCTCACCTGTCCTCACCTGTCTCCTGTCCTCACCTGTCCTGTGTTGTCACATGTCCTCACCTGTCTCCTGTCCTCACCTGTCACCTGTCCTGCTCACCTGTCCCTGTCCTCACCTGTCACCTGTGCTCACCTGTCTCCTGGTCCTCACCTGTCATCTGTCCTCACCTGTCTCCTGTCCTCACCTGTCACCTGTCCTCACCTTCCTGTCCTCATCTGTCTCCATTGTCTCGTCCTCACCTATCACCTGTTCTCATTTGTCTCCTGTCCTCACCTGTCACCTGTCCTTACCTGTCACCTGTCCTCACCTGTCCTCACCTGTCTCCTATCCTAATCGTTGTCACCTGTCCTCACCTGTCACCTGTCCTTACCTGTCACCTGTCCTCACCTGTCCTCACCTGTCTCCTGTCCTCATCTGTCCTCCTGTCCTCACCTGTCTCCTATCCTATCGTTGTCACCTGTCCTCACCTGTCACCTGTCCTCACATGTCACCTGTCCACACCTGTCACCTGTCCTCACCTGTCACCTGTCCTTACCTGTCACCTGTCCTCACCTGTCCTCACCTGTCTCCTGTCCTCAATCTGTCTCCTGTCCTCACCTGTCTCCTATCCTATCGTTGTCACATGTCCCTCACCTGTCTCTTGTCCTCACCTGTCCTCAGCTGTCACCTGTTTCTCACCTGTCACCTGTCCTCACCTGTCTCCTGTCCTTACCTGTCACCTGTCCTCACCTGTCTCCTGTCCTCACCTGTCCCCCTGTCCTCATCTGTCTCCTGTCCTCACCTGTCACCTGTCCTCACCTGTCTCCTGTCCTATCGTTGTCACATGTCCTCACCTGTCTCCTGTCCTCGCCTGTCACCTGACATTCACCTATATCCTGTGCTCCTGTCACCGTCCAGCTGTCACCTGTCCTCAGCTGTCACCTGTCCTCACCTGTCTCCTGTCCTTACCTGTCACCTGTCCTCACCTGTCATCTGTCCTCACCTGTCACCTGTCCTTACCTGTCACCTGTCCTCACCTGTCATCTGTCCTCATCTGTCTCCTGTCCTCACCTGTCTCCTGTCCTCATTTGTCTCCTGTCCTCACCTGTCACCTGTCCTCACCTGTCTCCTGTCCTCACCTGTCACCTGTCCTCACATGTCACCTGTCCTCATCTGTCTCCTGTCCTCATTTGTCTCCTGTCCTCACCTGTCTCCTGCCCTCATTTGTCTCCTGTCCTCACCTGTCACCTGTCGTCACCTGTCACCTGTCCTCACATGTCACCTGTCCTCACCTGTCACCTGTCCTCACATGTCACCTGTCCACACCTGTCACCTGTCCTCACCTGTCCTCACCTGTCTCCTGTCCTCACCTGTCACCTGTCCTCACCTGTCTCCTGTCCTCACCTGTCTGCTGTCCTCACCTGTCACCTGACATTCACCTATATCCTGTCCTCACATGTCACCTGTCCTCACCTGTCCTCACCTGTCTCCTGTCCTCACCTGTCTGCTGTCCTCACCTGTCACCTGACATTCACCTATATCCTGTCCTCACCTGTCACCTGACATTCACCTATATCCTGTGCTCACCTGTCACCTGTCCTCACCTGTCACCTGACATTCACCTGTCACCTGACATTCACCTATATCCTGTGCTCACCTGACACCTGTCCTGTCTCCTCCAGGTGGACGGATTCTTCACGCTGGTGTTTGGTCTGAGCAGCATCAACACACTGACAGTGATCAGCATTACCCGCTACATCAAAGGCTGTCACCCGAGCAGAGGTCAGAGGTCACAGCGCCACCTGTAGGCTTCAGGCTCAGATCAGACCTGCAGATGAAATGTTTAAATGTTTGACCTTTAACCCTGCTCAGAGCTCAACGTTCACCTGTGGATAGTTTCCTATTTCACAATCCCCCATCAGGCTGGTTGGAAGGTGTGCTGCTCGAGTAATTCCACAACGATCAGCCAGACGGGGGCGCCACAATTAAAGCCCAAAAATGTAATTTTGGAAAGGCCACGTCCCTCACACCATAACTAAGCTCTATAAAAACACCCAGTGCCACTAAGCTCCGCCCACTAGATTTTCAACCATTTTGATTTAAACCATGAGTCCGATTTGTACCAAACTTTCAGTGGATCTTAGTCGGACCGACTTCATCAGACGTCATCAAAAACTTGTTGATATCTCATTTTGTTTTGATGATATTGACCAATGACCTTTAGAGGGGGCTTGGCTCAGCACATTAATAAATGTAACTCTATGACTGTCGAGCCAATCACCCCCTAAACTTATGTTTACATCAGTACCTCAAACACACCCTGAAAGTTCCAATCAAATCAACCACTAGTGGGCACTACAGATGCAAAAAAAAAAGGTGTGGCATAAACACAAATCAACCGTCCAAGTCAAAACAAAACCTTCAGGATATCTGAAATTATAATGTAAATTATTTTGTAACTCATCAGGTGGGGGCGCCACCAGTTCAAAAAACTCACCAAACTCAGTGGATGTTTTTAACAAAGCCGTGAAAACATGTCCCCAAAATGTTTCTGCAACTGACCAATAGGAAGCCAGAGTGGAGACAAAGAGGGGTGTGGCCCAGGGCAGGTTTGGTGGTAAAGGAGTGAGTGTCTGTCGGATCATCATAAAACCTGAAGGTCACTGTCAGCCATCACAGAGCTGGATTCTCTGCAGACTGACGGTTCAATTCAATTTCAATTTTATTTATAAAGCCCAATATCACAAATCACAGTTTGCCTCACAGGGCTTTACAGCATACAACATCCCTCTGTCCTTAGGACCCTCACATCTGATCAGGAAAAACTCCTGCTGGTTCAAACCCAAAGTCTCTGCTTGCAGTTATATTTTTGTCTACGTGTCATCTCATAATATTATGTCTAAATGTAACCCCCTAAATCCCTCTCTCGTTACTCACTTCAACAAGTTAAAGAACGAAACACACTGTCTGTAGTTTATGACGACACTTGGCACCTGATCAGTAGGATGACATCACCACAAATCACTGTGGTTAAAGTTTTTACTCATCTGTTGAGGTCTCAGTGTTTCCTCATGTGAGCACCAGAGGGCGCCATCACTCAGCATTATCCCAGAGATGTTTCTGTTGGCATCTGTGATGTCACCTGTCCTCACCTGTCACCACCAAGTCATGTGATGTATAAAGCAGCGTGTTTGTTATGTTTCAGCGCGTCACATCAGCAGGACCAGCGTCTCCGTCTGTCTGCTGCTCATCTGGATCACAGCTGGATTCTGGTCTGGAGCGCCGCTGCTCGGCTGGGGCAGCTACAAAGGCAGGAAACCGACCACAACATTCAGTTTGTAGCTCCGCCTCCACTGACCTCTAACCTTTGACCTCTGACCCCTCTGTGCAGACCGAGGCTACGGGACCTGCGAGATCGACTGGGCCAAAGCCAACTACTCCAGTGCCTACAGGTCCTACATCATCTGCATCTTCATCTTCTGCTTCTTCGTCCCGGTGCTCATCATGCTCTTCTGCTACGTCTCCATCATCAACACGGTGAAGAGAGGAAACGCTCTGTCGTCAGAGGGCGACCTGACCGACCGCCAGAGGAAGATGGAGAGGGACGTCACCATAGTGAGTGTTGGTCAGCTTCATCATCACACAGCTGATCTGACACGCGTCCAACAAGCTCTGCACAAGGCTACGCTAATGCTACAGCTAACAGGCCCGTGTGTGAAGCTGTCACATCAATACTGATCAGCTGATCAGCTGATTGGTGTTGATCTGTCCGTCACATTTCTGACAGCTCAGAGAGCTTGTGAGTTAACTCAAGGTACGACAGTAAACATCACAGGCTAAGCTAGCAAAACGGCTACATGCTAACATCCATGAAAAGTAAACAGAAGGGTGGAGTCAAGTCATGTGACTTGGACTCAAGTCAGACTCGAGTCACAAATTCATTGACTTTCAGCTCGACTTAACAAAATTAGAAAGGACTTGCATCTTGACTCGGACTGCATCACCAATGACTCAAGACTTCACTTGGAGTCGAGCCTCTCTTGTCATTCTTGACCCAGGACTTGACTTGGGACTTGTTAGTCTTGACTTGGGACTGATCGGCCTTGACTCATGACTTGTCTTTCTTTCTTTATTTATTTGGATCCCCATTAGCTTCCACCTCAGCGGTTGCTAATCTTCCTGGGGTCCACAAAAAAAACAAATCATTACAAACACTAATATAAAAACATGTCAGTTATACAGACACTGACTGACACCTTGTCAGTCTAGACAAAGCTACAAATTAAAACAAACTAATCAAAGTGACATATAACTTAAAGGAGCGATAAGCGAAATTCATCATTTCTAGATTGAAGGATTTAAAAAATTGCTATGTGAAGAACTAGAGGTGTAATTTCATCTGGAGTATAGCATGACCTCAACCCATTTTCAATTAGCATTGTAAAATGTAGCCTCCCCACAAGGCTACATTTTTGTAATATATTTGCTGAGATGGAGGCGAGGCTCAGTGACTAGAAGAGCTGATAGAAGCGCTCCATAGCTGTAAGTTACTCCAGTGGCCAGTGGCAGGCGACTCGGCTAGTGCGAACACCGGGAGCTAACGCTAACATTCCTACTCTTCTCCGTGAGTAAGAGCGATGTTTAAGCCAAGCAGGCAGCCCGCGAGCCTGGCGGGCAGCCTGGCAGGCTGCTCAAGCTCCGGACATTGACCCATCCCGGTGTTTCCTCCGCAGCCTCCACTTCACCCAGCTTCACTCAGCTGTCCAATAAACCCGCTGCGTCTTCCCACTTTAACCTGAAGCGATGTTTTAGCCTAGTGGGCAGCCCGCGAGCCAGCTGCCCACTAGGCTAAAGCAGAGGTAGAGGGAGGAGTGGCTCATGACACACTTTGTTTTGGTCTACAGGCAGTGCACAACAGCAAACCTAGCGGTGAAATGATTTCGCTTATTGCTCCTTTAAACCTTACATATACAGAAGTTATCACACAATTCATGTAGCAGGATTTAAACTGATTGTGGTTCTGGATTAAGAAACAGAAAACAAAAACAAAAATCATAATAGTTATTATCTTTCCTCCTGTGTTGTCTCTTTCATTAACTTTTGTTTAATTGATTTCTTAAATAACTGTTTACTTTTGATTTGTTTGATGTGCATAGATAACAAGTTCCACTGGGTACTGGCTCTATAGATGACTGTGTTTTTTTAATGAATTTGATTTCGGCTTTGGAAGTTCTAAATGACCCATACTAACCTGTCTAGTCTGATAGTTGTGTGTTGAACCTATCTTTACTAGCTGTTCTGTAAAGAAATCTGGTTTCCCATCAACCATTGCATTTCGAGCAAGTGTTAGAAGACTAGATGCTGATCTCACCTCAACAGTCAGCCATGACAGACTGTAATGCATCTTTGAAACATTGGTTTTCAAAGAGCGGTTCAGAACTAGCCTTGCGGCTCTGTTTTGTGCAAGCTGAAGTTTTTTGATATCTTTTTTTGCGGCACAAGACCACGCATCGACTCAATATCCTAAATGTGAAAGGACAAGAGCCTGTGTCACCTGATTCCTAATGGACAGCGTGACATAATGAGAGCATTTCCTTAACACAGCAATACCCTGCCCCATTTTTATTACAGTAGCATCAATGTGATCTGACCAGTTTAAGCGATCATTTATTGTGACACTGAGTAATTTCATCTTCTGAACTTGCTGTATTGGGGTTCCCCCTATCGATAAATCTTATTGGGAGTCTGTGGCCAACAATCTTCTAGTGCCAAAGACAATGCACTTTGTTTTGGTCACATTCAAAATTGCAAAACATGGTTGAGTCATCGGTGTACATTACAATTCTAGCCTGATCTGGGACATAAGGCAAATCATTGGTGAAGATTGAAATAAGAGTGGGCCAAGGCAACTGCCTTGTGGGACACCACTTAAAACATCTTTGCTTTCTGAAAAACTGCCATTAAAATACACTTTCTGTTTTCTCCCAGATAGATAGCTCTCCATCCAAGAGAGAGCAGTTGATGAGAAACCATAACCCCTTAGTTTTGTTATGAGAAGCTCGTGATCTATGATATCAAAAGCTGTACTGAAATCGAGCATCACAGATCCGACCATTTTTTTTATTGCCAAATTCTTTTAACCAACTGGGACTTGACTCAGGATTCGCCTGTCTTGACTCGAGACTTGGAGAACAGTGATTTGGTCCCACCTCAGGTGGTGAGGACAGACGAGGACTCGGAGCGAGTCCATGTCATTCAGTGATGACTCAGCTTTGTTATTATTTGTTGTTCCTCCAGGTTTCCATAGTGATCTGTACGGCCTTCATCCTGGCGTGGTCTCCGTACGCCGTCGTGTCCATGTGGTCTGCCTGCGGCTTCCACGTGCCCAACCTCACCAGCATCTTCACCCGCCTCTTTGCCAAGTCCGCCAGTTTCTACAACCCCCTCATCTACTTCGGACTCAGCTCCAAGTTCCGCAAAGACGTGGCTGTCCTACTGCCATGCACGCGTGATGCCAAGGACACTGTCAAGCTGAAGCGCTTCAAGCCGAAGGCCGACGCCAGATTCAAAGCTCCTCTGAACCGCACTGAGAAAAAGTACTCACCTGGGAATCAGCCTTACCCCGCCCCCAGCCCAGACTCTGGGATGGGAAGCCCGCGCTGCACGCCGCCACCCACTAACAAGGAAGTGTTCTACATCGACACGCCCTGCCCCTCTGAGACTGGCCCTGAGTTTGAATGTGACAGACTCTGATGATGTCACTGAATACAGGAAGTGGGACGGACTGACCTCTAATCAGGTCAGACAGACTTCAGCAGAGGGCGATGATGTCACAGGGCCATGGCGCCAAAACATAGAGAAGAAGGAGAAGAAGAAGAAGTCATCACTTAGTCTGCGTCCAACATTTAGAACTGTTCCCACTGATCAGTGTTTGTTTTATTGATCACAGGTACATGTGATCACTTCCTGCAGGTCTCACTGACGCTTCAAACATTTTAATAATTAAAAAAAAAAAAAAAAACATTTTAAGGACTTTTAAAAAAAAAAACATTTAATGTCCTTTAAATGTTTATCTTTGTGAAGTCTCGTGTTTGTTTTTATTTATTTATTTTTTGATGCTGAGTTTCTCATTTATACCAGAAACTGAAACCTCAACATTTGAAACATGTTTAAAGATGTATCCACCTTATTCCTGAGGACACGACTGTAGAAATGATTCTGGGCACAACTTCCTGTGAGATAGAGGAAGTAGCAGTAAGCTTGTTAGTCCCATAGACTGTCTGTGGTTAGTCCCAGTGGCTACTCTTGGTGGCTAACCACCAACGCTGGTTCTTTTCCAAAGTCATTTTTCTTCAGTTTATATTTAACAAATATTTAACTAATGTTAACTCAGCATTTTCTAAAATGCCTCTGTGGAGCTCTGGTACCTGTTGCACTGTCCGTGTCTGTGACGACCAACAACCAGTCTGAGCTACATTTGTGTCTTCAGCACTTGTGTGTTGAACATGTGACCAGGACAAACGGGGATTGTTCCTGTTGCCATGGTTACTGTTGAGTTATTGAGAGTTATTAGCAGATAATGACACATAGACTGACAGGTGCATCACTCAGCGTCAGTACATGATATCCCTGTCTTTCCCCGTCTGACTTCAGTCTCAACCTACATTAGAAAATAAACTGTGAAATATGTATTTAGTCATCAGGGCTGAGAACGTGTTACTGATTTAATGTACTGCCTTTATATCATATAAACACAAGTTATTTATATCACTGTGACTGAAGTCTGCTGCTGAATTCAGCTTCATGTTTCACGCAGAACAGTTTTTAATAAATCAGAGGTTAACAAAACGTGCAAAAAACGTGCTAACTGTTAGCACGCTAACAGTTAGCACGCTCGGTTGCTTTGAGATGGCAGAGGTATCACATGATCCTGTTTGAGTGATAACAGGTGATGTGTTCCACCTTTTATTTCCCTCTTGGAAAGAAGAATAGTGTACTGTAAACAAGCTGTAAACAAGCTGTAAATAAGCTGTAAACAAACTGTAAACAAGCTGTAAACAAGCTTTAAACAAACTGTAAACAAACTGTAAACAAGCTTTAAAAAACTGTTACCATTGGAAATCGCTGGTTTCAGTGCAGAGACAGAAGTTGCACCCATAAGTCATGCAAGGTATCATGGGTAACATTTTAAATATTAATAAACATTATAAAACATTAATGAATTAAACATGAATAAATGTGAAGAATTTAAATCAGTGTAAACATTCTGAATCATCTGTGACATAAAGTCTGTTTTTATTTGATCTTTTATTTCCTTTAATTTGAGGTTTTTATCATGAAGGTCAGATCTGGATTTTTGATTGAGCTGCTAATCTGATCAGTGTATTGATTATTGATGGAGCTGCTGATCAGAGGTCTGAACTGTGAAACCAGTTCATCTTCCCCAGGATATCTTGGTTATCTGTCTGATGAACCCGTCACATGGTCACATCATCCGTCAATAACAGGTGTGTCATGTTATTGTGAAGAATCACAGGTGTGTCATGTTATGGTAAAGAATCACAGGTGTGTCATGTTATTGTGATGAATCACAGGTCTATCAGGTTATTCTGAAGAATCACAGGTGTATCAGGTTATTCTGATGAATCACATTTCTGTCAGGTTATTGTGAAGAATCACAGGTGTGTCATGTTATTGTAATGAATCACATTTCTGTCAGGTTATTGTGAAGAATCACAGGTGTGTCATGTTATTGTGATGAATCACAGGTGTGTCAGGTTATTCTGATGAATCACATTTCTGTCAGGTTATTGTGAAGAATCACAGGTGTGTCATGTTATTGTGATGAATCACAGGTGTATTGTGATCAGGTGTGTCATCATCACATCATCAGTGTCAGGTTATTGTGGTGTGTCAGTCACATGTCTCACAGGTGTGTCATGTTATTGTGAAGATCACAGGTGTGTCATTATTCTGATGATCACATGTCTATTGTCAGGTGTGTCATTGTGAAGAATCACAGGTGTGTCAGGTTATCTGATGAATCACAGGTGTGTCAGGTATTGTGAAGAGTCACAGGTTATTGTGAGAATCATGTTCATGTTATTGTGATGAATCACAGGTGTGTCAGGTTATTGTGAAGAATCACAGGTATGTCATGTTATTCTGATGAATCACAGGTGTGTCAGTTATTGTGAAGAGTCACAGGTGTCATGTTATTCTGATGAATCACAGGTGTGTCTGTCACAGGTGTGTCATGTTATTCTGATGAATCACAGGTGTGTCAGGTTATTGTGAAGACAGGTGTGTCATGTTATTCTGTGAATCACAGGTGTGTCATTGTGAAGAATCACAGGTGTGTCATGTTATTGTGATGAATCACAGGTGTGTCATGTTATTGTGAAGAATCGCAGGTGTGTCATGTTATTCTGATGAATCACAGGTGTGTCAGGTTATTGTGAAGAATCACAGGTGTGTCATGTTATTGTGAAGAATCGCAGGTGTGTCATGTTATTCTGATGAATCACAGGTGTGTCAGGTTATTGTGATGAATCACAGGTGTGTCAGGTTATTGTGAAGAGTCACAGGTGTGTCATGTTATTGTGATGAATCGCAGGTGTGTCATGTTATTCTGATGAATCACAGGTGTGTCAGGTTATTGTGAAGAGTCACAGGTGTGTCATGTTATTGTGATGAATCGCAGGTGTGTCATGTTATTCTGATGAATCACAGGTGTGTCAGGTTATTGTGAAGAGTCACAGGTGTGTCATGTTATTGTGATGAATCGCAGGTGTGTCATGTTATTGTGAAGAATCGCAGGTGTCAAATTTCAACACTGTCACTGAAATAAACTTTATATCAGTTAAATCATTTGTTCAGTGTTTGAATGATTTCTTTGGAAATACTGAACTGATTCTAACTGACTGGTAGGTTCCTGTCTGTAACCTGAGACTCTGGACATGTGTCCATTGATACTTTTGTCTTCAGTGATCTGATTGGTCAGAGGTCGGACTGCTGACAGGATGTTATCAGGGCCCTATTTCAGAAAGCAGGCTCAGTAAACTCTGATCCTGATCTCTGAGCTGACTGAGCCAGAGTTGAGAAACAGAGCAGCTGATCAGAATCAGTTCAGTGAGCTCTGAGTCTGTTCAGCCTGAGGGAAGCTGGTTCACAGTGAGCACCAACAGACATCATCAGTAGAGTGCAGATAACATGATTCTCAGAGGCAGGAAGTGGAGTTAAAAGCAGAGCCACTGATTTCATCCAAAACTGAATCAGAGATTTGAAGACGTGAAAAATCAACGTGCTCCATCAGCTGAACAGAGTGAGGTGTGATGGGAACAGCCTGCAGAGCATGTTCATATGTGAAGTGATGTGATGTCATGTGATGAGGTCATGTGTCTAACATACAGAAACATGTATGTTGCGTTTAATGTCAGGACAGCATAACGTTATGGGCAGAGAGGGAACAACATGTAGCACAGGACAGCAGGCTGGGTTTGAACCCGCGGCCGCTGCGTCTGATCACAGGGCGTCCGCTCCATCCACTGAGCCACCGATGCTCCGTGGTAATTACTTTAATAATGGATTGTGATTTATGTCCAGGGAAAACCACAACAAGGGTCCAAAGTCTTTTCAGAGCCAGAGACACTTTTCTTACGGGCCAACAAACCGCTGTCTCTCTGATGTGTTCAGTGTCTCTGATGTTATAAAGAAAAGAATCAAAGGACAATGCATAAAATGTGCTGTGATGATAATGTAAATCCAGGATGTGTAATATGTGATATATGTGGGTGGAACAGATTGTTAGATAAATGATAGAGTGTGAGGTCAAACAGTATCTTTCATATAGACACTCCTCCAGGGAGACATCCAAACAGGCTCTAATCACCTTCTCCTTACACAACAGCCTCTGAATACACTGGGCCTCAACCTCCACCACTTCATTCACTAAAGGACACGCCATGTTTCTACTTCCTGCTACACGCTCAGCCTCAGGCTGACATGAAGCAAACCTGTGACTCAGCAGGTTAGCTTCATGGAGTATGTTGCCATAGTAACTGACTCAGGGTTACACTGATCTGGCTTTGTGAAACGGAAAAGTCAGAGTTTCATCTCAGGCTGAACAAACTCAGAGTTTCATTGATCCTGCTCTCTGAAATAGGGCCCAGGTCAGCTGTTCAGCATCAGTTACCATGGTGATTTATCCTGATAAAAAGAGAACCGGCTTCATAGTACTGAGACCCTCAGAGTTAACCCTGAAGGTAGAATAGAACAGAAAGCCTTTATTGTCATTGCATAGGAACAAAAGGATGCTACATATACAACAAACTTGCAGGGGCTACTTCTGATGTGCAGACAAGTACAGATAATTAGCGTTTGCATAGCAAACAACATTAATGCAACAAGATTGTTGCGTAAGGGGAGCCTGTACTCAGTGTCCAGGTGGAGGAGAGGTGGGGTCGAAGTTTCACGGTCTGGGGCCGGTTACCTCCTGACTCCAAATCCATCTTCACAGTCCAGACCTCAGGACTGCACCCTGCTGACTGCTGGACTGTACAACAGCAAACCTGCAACACTGTGAGAGGGACCTCACCATATTATATTTTATTAATATCATCATAATAACATCATCATTATTATTATTAATAATAGCCTAATAATTATAATAATAATAATACACATGACCCTGATGAAGGCCACAAGCCGAAACGCGTTGGTCAATAAAGTTGTTTTTCATACCACAGTCTTTTGACATTGTCCACTGTTTCCTCACTCTCCATGCACCTTGTGAATCAGTGAAGTTGTGCCAGAGACCACTTTCTACTTCAATAATACACACACACACACACACACACACACACATATCTATGTGGTGTCTGTTTGAGCTGCTCTCCTCTTCATCACCACGCGGCCGAAGTTCTCCGGCAGAAGCCGAGCAGCTCCGATGAGGCGTCAGAAGGAGAGTCAGATTGGCTCCCTCCTCCTCCTCCTCCTCCTCCTCGTCTCAGCATCCATTCCCGGTCGGAGGATCGGAGGATGAGTCTCGTGTCCGCCGCTCTGTGACGGAGGAGCCTCGGAACGACGAAGCGGACACCGGAGCGGAAGTGTCCTCAGCCCGCGGTGAGTCCCATCGATCCGTTATCGGTTTGGAGATGACGAGCTATCGACGGATCAGAGCTGTGATCGATCCGTGGCTCGTGACAGTCTCTACACACACACACACACACACACACACACACACACACACACACACACACACTGTGATCAGAGACCTGTCAGTTATCCGGTCCAGCGATGACATCATAAGCGGTCACTCCGCGAGGCCCCTGATGGACGCGATCGTTCAGCTGTGTGTGGACAGGCCCGAGCGCGCGCGCGCACACACACACACACACACACACACACACACACACACACACACACACACACACGACGGCATGACGTAATGCAACCAGACTGCTTCAGTGATGTGTTTGATTACCTGATTTGTTATTAACTACATGACGTCATAGACATCCTTCAATCAATGCATGTATATGTTGGGGGGGGGGGGGGGGGGGTGTCCCTCCACGATGCTGTCACGTCATGATTGCAACAACCCTAGAGAATTCTGGGTGATGTTGTCCAAAACTTTACTGATAATTAGACCACAGAGTTCTGTAGGGATGGGGTTCCTCTGAGGTCAGCGTCACCCTGGTTCCCTCGTCAAACAGCCAATCAGATTGTTTCATTGGATTTTGGATTATTACAGAAAATAAACAAATGTTTCTCATTCCTCACGTTCTGTTCAGAGAAATAATCTTCACTAATAAACTTTATGATTATTGAAGTACAAAGCTAACGCCAATTTCCATCAGATGCGTGTTGGTTGCGTCTCCACTCCAGCACGGCAGCGGAGCTGATAGGATTCAGTTCTAGTCAATGTGTGTGTTTCCACCGGCTGCGACTCCGTCTCAGCTCTGGCACTCCGGAGCCCTCCGCAACAGATACGCAGGACTTCTATTTTTGCTGGATGCTGGAGCACAACGCAGCAATTCAGCACGGAGCAGATCGTGCGGGGCAGGAAGTCGTGCACAGAAACACAATAAAACATCCGGTTAATTTTCAAAATAAAATACACAGTGTTCACGGCGGATCATATTTCCCTGCACTACACCTTGAAACTACATAATGGGCGGAGGCAGGCCTAAGTCAACAGGTCAGAGGTTTTCAGATGTCATTTCACCCAGTTAGCACCATGGACGAGGAGATGTTAATCATGGCAGTGCACCGAGATGTCTTCCGGCGGAGCTGCACCGCACCGCACAGCAAATGCAGCCGGTGGGTATTGACGGACGTCGGAGCACGCAGCGGATAACCAGCGCTGCCGTTCCGCAACGGACACATCCAGTGGAAATCCGGCATTAGGCTGTAAACTAACTACACCACAGTCACATGACTTACCATCACCACGGTCACATGACTTAACGTCACCACGGTCATGACTTAACGTCACCACGGTCACATGACTTAACGTCACCCATGCTAACGTACCACGGTCACATGACTTAATCACCGTCCTACCTACGTCACCACGGTCACATGACTTAACGTCACCACGGTCACATGACTTAATGTCACTACAGTCACATGACTTAATGTCACCACAGTCACATGACTTAACGTCACCACGGTCACATGACTTAATGTCACCACAGTCACATGACTTAACGTCACCACGGTCACATGACTGAACATCACTACTGTCACATGACTTAATGTCACCACAGTCACATGACTTAATGTCACCACAGTCACATGACTTAACATCACCACGATCACGACTTAACGTCACCACGATCACATGACTTAACGTCACTACAGTCACATGACTTAATGTCACCACAGTCACATGACTTAACATCACCACAGTCACGCACTTAACGTCACCACGGTCACATGACTTAATGTCACCACAGTCACATGACTTAACATCACCACGGTCACGACTTAACGTCACCACTGTCACATGACTTAACGTCACTACAGTCACATGACTTAATGTCACTACAGTCACATGACTTAACGTCACCACGGTCACATGACTTAATGTCACTACAGTCACATGACTTAATGTCACCACAGTCACATGACTTAATGTCACCACAGTCACATGACTTAACATCACCACGATCACGACTTAACGTCACCACGATCACATGACTTAACATCACTACAGTCACATGACTTAATGTCACCACAGTCACATGACTTAACATCACCACAGTCACATGACTTAACGTCACCACGGTCACATGACTTATGTCACCACAGTCACATGACTTAACATCACCACGGTCACGACTTAACGTCACCACTGTCACATGACTTAACGTCACTACAGTCACATGACTTAATGTCACCTCAGTCACATGACTTAACGTCACCACAGTCACATGACTTACGTCACCACGGTCACATGACTTAACATCACTACTGTCACATGACTTAATGTCACCACAGTCACATGACTTAACGTCACCACAGTCACATGACTTAATGTCACCACGGTCACATGACTTAACATCACTACTGTCACGTGATTTAATGTCACCCACAGTCACATGACTTAACGTCACCACGGTCACATGACTTAACATCACTACTGTCACGTGATTTAATGTCACCACAGTCACATGACTTAACGTCACCACTGTCACATGACTTAACATCACTACTGTCACATGACTTAATGTCACCCACAGTCACCATGACTAGTCACCCGTACATGACTACGTCATCATGGTCACATGACTTAACGTCACCACAGTCACATGACTTAATGTCACCACGGTCACATGACTTAATGTCACCACGGTCACATGACTTAATGTCACCATGGTCACATGACTTAATGTCATCACAGTCACATGACTTAATGTCACCACGGTCACATGACTTAATGTCATCACAGTCACATGACTTAATGTTGCCACAGTCACATGACTTAATGTCGCCACAGTCACATGACTTCTGTCACCAGTCACATAACTTACCATCACCACAGTCACATGACTTACCGTCACCACCACAGTGAGACTGTAAAGTCGTGTTGGGCGTGATGACGTCCTGTAGTCTCATCTTGTCAGAGACACATAAAGCTGTAACTGACAGTGAGGTATTTATCGACGTCTCTTCACCTGGTGTTAACTATAGACATTATTTCATACATCTTGACTTCAAGACCAGGGAACAGGAAGTGCTAACATGCTAGTATGCTAACTCCTTCCTGTGGGTCAAACAAGTCAAATCTGATTTTATTGTAGAGCTGCGTTCAAAAGAGCATTCTCTGTTGATCATCAGGCTGCTACTGCAGGAAGGAGCCACACAGTGACATGGCTAACTGTTAGCATCACACAGCTAACGTTAGCCAACAGTAATAGGTGTAACGACAGAGTGGAGACGTTTCAGTGTCAGTATGAGATGAATGGCTCGGTGTCAGACGTTTGCTGCTGCGATGCTTCTGCTCAGGTGACGAAATATGACGAGTAGTGAAGACATCATGTTGTGCTGCGTTAGCTCGTGCTAAGGGACTGTTCGTTATTAATGGGGGGGGGAGGGGTGGAACAAAAAGGACGAGGTGTATTTTTACAAACACTGGGGAGGGACTTACATTTTTCTTGTTGACATAAGGGCGGGGCTTACAGACAGGTTTTAGACGAAATCTCTCCGTGGGTTTGGAGGTTGTTTTCAGTCAGAACCTCTAACATCAGAAATTATCGTTGGATTTTCACGTTTCTGACGGTCCATGAACACATCATGTGATGTTCTGTTGGAACTCTGATCAGGATCAGAACCAGAAACAGGGATCAACAGGTCCCCACAAAGACTGCAGGATCAGATGGTGTGTGTGTTTGTGTGTGAGTGAGTGTCTGAGCATGCTCAGTATGTACAGGAGGACTGGTTTCCATGGTTACCACTGTTTCAGCAGCGGAGCTGTAAAAGGAGGTGAAAGAAGAGACAGGAAGTCTGTTTCGCGTTATAGTAAACAGCAACAATAACAGCAACAGTTACTGACTGATTAGTGTTACCATCTGCCACATCCAGACTGCTGTCTGTCTGTCTGTCTGTCTGTGTGTCTGTCTGTGTCTGTCTGTCTGTGTCTTTGTGTGTGTCTGTGTGTCTGTCTGTGTGTGTGTGTGTGTGTGTGTGTGTGTGTGTCTCAGTCACACACACACACACACACACACACACACACACACACACACACACAGTCACACACACAGTCACACACACACACAGACACACACAGTCAGTCACACACACAACACACACACACCACACAGACACACACACTGGTGGCAGAGGCTACAAGGTGCCACCTGCTGCTCAGTCTTTAACACACTGATGTCACTGTCAGGATCGGTGTTGGGTTCAGTATCTTGCTCAAGGGTACTTTGACATGCAGAGTGGTGGAGCCGGGATCAAACCGTCTTTCGATTAGTGAACAGCTGGCAACCAGACCTGTTATCACCTGACTCCCCCCCCCCTCTCTGTCTTCAGGTAAGCCATGCCATTGGTGAAGCGGATTATTGAGCCCAGGTATCTGTGTCGCGGCGCTCTGCCTGATGGGGTCGCCAGTGAGCTGGAGTGTGTGACCAACAGCACGCTGGCTGCCGTCATCAAACAGCTGGGCGGACTCAGTGAGTGCTGACGGTTATTACTGTAACTCTGCTTCTGTCAGCAGCTCCCAGCAGCTGCCCCGACAACTGGATGGACACATGCCAGACCAGACCAGACTGGACCAGACCAGACCATACCAGACCAGACTGTACCAGACCAGACCGTACCAGACCAGACCAGTACCAGACCAGACTGTACCAGACAGACCGAGACCAGTACCAGACCAGACAGTACCAGACCAGACCAGACCGTACCAGACCAGACCAGGAGACCAGACCGTACCAGACCAGACTGTACCGTACCAGACCGTACCAGACCAGAGTACCAGACCAGAGACCACCGTACCAGACCAGACTGTACCAGACCCGACCAGACCAGACCGTACCAGACCAGACTGTACCAGATCGTCCAGACCGTACCATACCAGACCAGACTGTACCAGACCGTCCAGACCAGACCGTACCAGACCAGACTGTATCAGACCGTCCAGACCATACCAGACCAGACCGTACTAGACCAGACTGCACCAGACCATACCAGACCGTACTAGACTGTACCGGACTGTACCAGACCATACCAGACCAGACTGTACCACACAGCACCACACTGTACCACACCGTACCAAACCGTACTAGATCGCACCAGACCATACCGGACTGTACCAGACTGCAGCAGACTGTACAAGACTGTACCACACCTTACTAGACCGTACCATACCATACCAGACTGTACCAGACCAGACTAGACCAGACCGTACCACACCGTACCAGACCACACCAGACTGCACCAGACCGTACCAGACTGTACCATCATCATCATCACTTCTACTGGATTATTGATTTTATTTCAATCCCAATATCATGAAGGTGGTTTGATGGTTTTCTGATTTCAGACCAATGGTCCCAGTCAGTCAGTCAGTCAGTCGATTGATTGATCAGTCAATGTGTTCACTGTTTTCTGTGGAGACCTAAGAGATGACCTCACTGTAAGACGTTCTGACTCTCTGATGGTCTCTGTCTTCTGATTGGACGTCCACTAACAGGTGAGGTGAGGTCAGACTCTCAGGTGAGTCACAGGTGAACTGCGGCAGGTTACAGTCTGTCTGGCATCTGTGTGACATCACTGCAGTGTAACACGGGCTTGGTGTGTTGTTGACTGCGTGCAGGTCGTCATGCGGAGGACATCTTCAGTGAGCTGTTCACAGAGGCCAACAGCTTCTACCTGAGGATGAGCAGCCTGCAGGAGCGTGTGGACCTGCTGGCTGTCAAGGTCACACAGCTGGACTCCACTGTGGAGGAAGGTTAGTCATCATCTTCATCACCATCACCATCATCATTGTCATCATCAGTCAGACAGTGACCACAGGCTGATTCCCTCTTCACCTGCAGTGTCCTAACACACCTGTTTATGTCATAGTGTCTCTGCAGGATATCAACATGAGGAAGGCTTTCAGGAGCAGCACCATCCAGGACCAGCAGGTGGTGTCACGGAGCTCCATCCTCAACCCTGTTCTGGAAATGTACCAACGCTGCGACAAACCACCGCCCCTCAACATCCTGACTCCTTACAGGTCGGTCTAAACCCCGCCCCTCAACATCCTGACACCTTACAGGTCGGTCTAAACCTCTCTAGCCAATCAGCTCAGCTCATTCAGACCAACAGGAAGTGAAGTCTGCATGTTGAAGCAGACTTTAGCCGTTTCTCAATACTCAATTTTGGCAGTTCGGACTTGTGGACTTGGCAAGTCCACGCCTTGGCTGTTGTACTGTGCATTTAGAATAAAACAATGTAAACACAGCCCAGCCCTGCGTCTTTGCATAGACATTGTAAGAAATTGATATGTAGGCCTATATGTTTTTAACGTTTCAACATATATAGGCTAACTGACACACAACATATAAATAGCCAAAGTATTTTCATAAAACCTTTTTCTTTTAAAACCTTTTCCCAGCAGCTGGCTTCTGATTATAATCAAAAGTCAAGTGCAGGGGGAAAAGTTTGTGGAGAGTTGGTGGTTATTGTGATTGTGAGCATTGGCGAGACGGAAATCAAAAATCAATAATGGACATGGATTGGAGAAGGCGTCTTGGTGCAGTTATTGCAGCAGGACTGCTGTACCTGCAGGCTGAGGAGGAGGCTGCCCAGCTGAGGAGGCAGATCCCAGAAAGACAGCAGAGGATGAGGATGAGGATGAGGATGAGGATGAGGATGAGATGTGCGATGCTTGCATGTCTGTTGATATGTTTGTCCAGTTGTGGACAAAGTACCCAGGAATATCACAACAAAGATGAAAAACTCAGTCACAAGTCAAAGTGCTGCATACCAAATGTAACTTGAGTAAAAGTATCTGGGTATTGTCAGCAAAATGTAGGACTACTTCAAATGAAGAGTTCAAAGTACTCATGATGCAGAGTGACCCAGTTTCAAGTGTTGTGATCATCATATACATGAATATGTATTGAGTATTAATTGATCAACGTAGGCTTCATGTGAGCAGCATTTAAATGTTGTCATGGTAGAACTGATTTTAACAGCTGTCACTGGTGCACTAGTCTGATCTATAACAACACACAGCAACTTGTAAATATGAAACAACAACATATAAAACAAACTATCTGAACAGTAACTGTAGCTGTCAAATAAATGTAGCTTGAGTAGAATGCACAGTATTTCCCTCTCAGTAAATGAAATACCCAAAGTACATCAGATTTGTACTTGAGTACAGT
Organism: Epinephelus coioides; assembly: GCA_900536245.1. Lineage (NCBI taxonomy): Eukaryota > Metazoa > Chordata > Actinopteri > Perciformes > Serranidae > Epinephelus > Epinephelus coioides. The sequence continues at coordinate 818,235 of UNPE01000260.1, read as the reverse complement.
AGCTACTTGAGTAAATATAGTCACTGTCCATCACTGCATTTGTCTCATCATTATGCTTTCTGTCTACATTTTTATGGAGACGTGACAGTTTACTTGGTGCACCTAGAAAAAACAACAGCAGTTTAATATTCAGTCTGACATTTTATTGAAGTGTTGAGTTGTAGATTGTGGTGCTGTTGAACTGTACTGGATTACACTGACAGCAGTTTGTCATTTAGTCTGTCCTCACCAATATAAATGGATCAAACAGGTCAGATGTGAAGAGGAGAAGTTTATTCAGACATCAGGTATATGATTCATATCAGATAATCAATATTTAAAATGCTGTTGAATAAATACTACAATAAATACAATTAATATTTAAATACAATAAATAAATTACAATAAATTCTTAAAATCATTATTGAATGGTAAAAACACATAAATAAGCAAAAGAATACAAAGAACAATAACATGTTACAACATTTAATAATATAATAATATATCTTATATAGTGAGACTGAATGTTGCTCATTAAACATTCCCCAAAAAAACTACATTTCATATTTAACCACTACAGAGATATCAGTGACGAATTTCAAAAGGGCTACCTGAGAGAGGCTGCTCTCTGTGGGGCAGCCTGAGCGCTCATACACACATTTATTATCTATGAGCTCATAAACACATGAGTGCTGACACCGCTGTCATCTAGCGGACCTCAAATTCAACTGGGTTCCATATTAAAACATCGACCACGAGTCTGACGTTTAAACTACGCATGAAAACAGTATGTCCTGTGACAAAACAACAGTAACATATCGGTAATTATGGCTTACAACTGTGCGCCTTTCCCTCACTTGTCATTTTCCGATGATTGTTGCGAAATGCATGCTGGGATACCTGGCTGTCTGAAGTCCACACAAGTCTGCTCCGATGCATCCCTGGTGAAATGGGTGTGGCGAGAACACATCCGGGAATTTGGACTGAACTTGGCCAGATGTGAACTTTGAATTGCAACAGTACTTGAGCTGTGACTGATGACGTGTCACAAGTCCACACAACAACACATATTGAGAAACGGCTTTTGTTTTTGTCAGTGTTTTTAATATCCTCCTGTGTTATTGGCTGCAGCCTGAACCAATCAAAACTTTGGATGTGTGTGTGTGTGTGTGTGTGTGTGTGTGTGTGTGTGTGTGCGCAGGGACGATAAGAAGGACGGTCTGAAGTTCTACACCGACCCATCGTACTTCTTCAGCCTCTGGAGGGAAAAGATGCTGCAGGCTACCGAGAATAAACGCAAAGAGAAGAGACGACAGAAGGTCTGTCTGTGTCTCTCTCTGTCTGTGTCTCTGTCTGACTGTGTCTCTGTCTGTCTGTGTCTCTGTCTGACTGTGTCTCTGTCTGTCTGTGTCTCTGTCTGTGTCTCTGTCTGACTGTGTCTCTGTCTGTGTCTCTGTCTGACTGTGTCTCTGTCTGTGTCTCTGTCTGACTGTGTCTGTCTGTCTGTGTCTCTGTCTCTGTCTGTGTCTCTGTGTCTGTCTGTGTCTCTGTGTCTGTCTCTGTCTATCTGTCTGTGTCTGTCTGTCTCTGTCTGACTGTGTCTCTGTCCTCTGTCTGTCTCTCTCTGTCTGTGTCTCTGTCTGACTGTGTCTCTGTCTGTCTCTGTCTGTGTCTCTGTCTGTGTCTCTGTCTCTGTCTCTGTCTCTGTGTTCTGTCTGTGTCTCTCTGACTGTGTTCTGTCTGACTGTGTCTCTGTCTGTCTGTGTCTGTCTGTGTCTCTGTCTGTCTGTCTGTGTCTCTGTCTGTCTGTGTCTCTGTCTGTCTGTCTGTCTGTCTCTGTGTGTGTCTCTGTCTGTGTCTGTCTGTCTGTCTGTGTCTCTGTCTCTGTCTGTCTTCTGTGTCTGTCTCTGTCTGTCTGTCTGTCTGTGTGTCTCTGTTAGGGCTGTACCCAATATCCAGATATTCGTTTCTATGGGTAGGTATTCGTTATGAAAATTTGGTATTCGATATTCTTTTTTTTATCTACTTTTTTTTTACATATTGTTTTGGTGCTAAATGTAGTCTTTTTCTTGTTGGTAAATGTAGGTTATCGATAAAAATCAAAACTTTTAAATTGCATTTTTAAAATGTGAAAATATAGTATTGCCTACCAACAGAGCTTGTGCGCACGGCAGGCTTGAGTGCATCCGTCTGGGGCTGTGGATCAAGTTTTACCACTTTATCACTATTCCCTCTAACTTGTAGCTGTTTTTTCGTTATCTTTTGAATTTAATATGAATTATGGAACCGTTTTTGTCAACGTTTGTTTCCCCCGTTTTGTACAATAAATTATTGTTTAAAGTTTCCACAATTTTCTTTTGGAGTGCGTGACACAAGTGTGTTTTGAAAACGACCGTCACCTGCTCAACGCATCAGTACCTTCCAATGCCATGACAGTAATAGCCAATAATGTCAAAATATCATTTACAGACCGATTTAACAGACAATCACTGCTGCCCGACCTGCAGGTCCATTTGCGGGTCCCGGGTTGCGGGTTACAGGTCGACCCGCGCATCACTACTGACCTCAGTCTATAAGGCTGTACACAACAGTAAGGCTATAGACATTATATTCTATTCAGGCCGGCAGAACCAGCAGTGCATCGGCTCTACAGTGCACGGCACTGCTGATTAACCATTTTATTGCAGCACAGAGTGTTAAAAAATGGTATTCGGGACAGCCCTAGTCTCTGTCTGTGTCTCTGTCTGTCTCTGTCTCTCTGAGTGTTTCCTTACATCACTTCCTGCCTGAAACAGCGTGTTTCTGTGTGTAGGAGCAGAAGCATGTGGAGGAGTCTTCAGGACGGGAGGTGAAGAAGGTGAGTGTCATCGTTCTCGAGTTTCTGTCATTCAGAATTCATTGTTAACAAACTTGTCGTTCTTCCTGTGAAGGTTCGGAAAGCTCGGAACAGGCGGCAGGAGTGGAACCTGATGGCGTACGACAAGGAGCTCCGTCCAGACGCTCGAGTGACACCATCACCTTACCACACCTCAGATGGTTCAATGTCACCTGACAGGTGAAGTGGCTTTAACAGCTTCCTAATGTTTATATTTAAATCAATCAATCAATCAATCAATTTTATTTATAAAGCCCAATATCTCATATCACAATTTGCCTCACAGGGCTTTACAGCATACGACATCCCTCTGTCCTTATGACCCTCACAGCTGATCAGGAAAAACTCCCCAAAAAACCCTTTAACGGGGAAAAAATAAATACATTTTTTTTACTGATAAATGTTTTAATTCAGGACGAATTTCAAATGAACCGTAGAATAAAGTGATTCTGATAATATCACTGATCTAAGTTCAGATTTGAGCTTTTTTTTTTTCTTTTCCCCTGTTAAAGCGGTTTTTTGGGGAGTTTTTCCTGATCAGCTGCGAGGGTCATAAGGACAGAGGGATGTCGTATGCTGTAAAGCCCTGTGAGGCAAATTGTGATTTGTGATATTGGGCTTTATAAATAAAATTGATTGACTGATAAATGGTGTCAGGTGTCTGTCGTTGTGTCGCACAGAGCTCTGCTGTAACTTTAGATCCTCAGTGTTTTGACTCTACGTTTCACTGGATGTGTGCTTTTAGTCACAATGGGATCGTTATTTAATAAAAAACAATCTTCAGACACCATCATGTTCGGCCTGGCACAAACCATCGCCATCGATAGTAGAGGGCTGGACTCCACTATTCTCCACTCTGCTGTCGCCGCCTCAGCCACTGCTGCTCCTGTTCCTGCTCCAGCCGTCGGCTCTGAGGAACCCTGGGTCAGGCTTGGAGCTAAACCCAAAGCTCCAGTCAACTCCACTCCGGAGTCCTGGACTGTGGTCGGCGAACACGAAAAGGAAGGGTGGACTTCCTATTTGCAGTCCCTCAGCCTGCAACATCCAGCTGGAGAATTGGTACGATGTCCTTGATGAACACGATTTCCCTCCGTTGACTAAGAGTCCACAGTCTCCTCCACCACCCATGATGCCACATGGGTCCAGGGGCTCCACATCCCCCCCCAGCCTACCCAGCAAACTCTCCTGGGCTGCCCCCTCAGCCCACACCCTGCAATCAAAGCCAATTTACACTCCGGCTCCAAGGGGCTCTACTTCCTGCTGAAGATTAACTTCACTTGGGCTCCGGTGGGCCCTGGTCCTCGCTCCTCTCACCATCCTCCTCCATCTGCTCACCAGCTGCTCCCCCCAACCCCCTGGTCATCAGTGACTCAATTGTGAGGCACATCAGGAGACGATCAGCTGTTTCCAAGGCGCTAAGGTGGCTAAAATCACGGCCTCCTGGAGAAACATCCCTGTGTTGGGAATGTTAGAATCCATGTGGACTGTGATGACACTTCTGACCAGACATCCCAAATATTAAAGCAGGATTTTAACTGGCTCCTCCCTTCAGTTTGTGGCTCCAATCCGTCTGCCGAGGACACCAGTTTCCTTTACAATTTTAATGCTCTGGAGTCATCCGTTCTCTAATCTGAGAGACATGTCCATCCCAGACCAGGGACAGGGACTCTAACACAGGACTTATTTTACAGGGTTTTAACGCCACCTCTGTTTAACTGTCCCACATCTACACAGCAAACGCGACACGACACAGGCCATTCTTACTCAGACTATGGCTCAGTAGCTCCCCCTTGTGCTCAGGTGCCATCGATGTCTGCAGTCAGCGAGAGCAGGTCAAAACTCACGGTGAGGTCATCTGATCTCCCATTAGTTACTCTCCCTTATCAGGAAGAATTCACTGCCTGTCAGACACAATCACTTCACTCTAATATGCTTCCTGTTGCCAGTCAACTGTAAGCTCCTGCACATTAAAGTATGACCACGTCAAAATGGCCCTTTGAAAAGTTTTTTTTTTTTTTTCCTCTCTTTATTTAACCATTAGAAAAAGGATAATGTACAACATAACAAGGCAAATATCAATTATTTAACATCTTTCAAAATGCAAAGAACAGAACATCAGAGATACAAAACACAAAGACAGCAAACAAAACAAAAAGAGTACCAAATTGAGTAAATCATAAATTAATCATTACTGAGTATAATGCAAAAAATAATAAATAAATAAATAAAAAAAATTAATAATAATAATAAATAAAATGATGTAAGATGTAATAAGGCTGAATGGCAAATTTAAAATATTTATTCATTGCCAATTAGTCTACAGAGGTCTTTTGCATGTTTGGAGTTTATACTTTTAAGGGACTTGGTGTAAAGTTGAATTTCATTATAGTAGCCAATAAAGATGGGTGGGGTTTTAATAAATTTAGCTTTGTGAATAAAAAATTTTGCTAAAATAAGTAAAACATTTATCATGAGGTCCAATTTTGTATCTTTTAATGACACTCCAAAAATAATACTCTTGTGATCTAAAACAGGCATTGTTGTGGTTTTCCTGCTTAAACATTCACTAAATTGTTTCCAGAATAACTGTGTATGAGAGCATGAAATAAAAAGATGTTCTGTTGTTTCAATATCACCATTGCAGAAAACACACACATTGTTCTCAAAACCAAATCTTATTCTTAGAAATTCACTGGAAGGGTAGAAATCATTCATTATTTTGTAGTGGATTTCTTTTGTTTTGGGTGGAACTGGGTATTTAAAGAACTTTGTCCTCAATTTGGATACCACTGATTGGTCAAACAGATTCAAAATACTATTTCTAGACGATTGGGCAGGGTATAAATCGTTTGTTAAGATGGATCGTATGAATTTGTTTGAACATCTTTTGTCAAGAAATGAAATTCATTAATAAAAAGTGTGGGAAGATGGGATGGGGACTGAGAATGTAATAATGTATTTTTTGCTAAAACAAGAAATGCTTTGGGTATGGCCCTTTGAAAAGTGCGGCCACTCCGTGATGCATCGCTTATCATTAACCATCTCATAGATAAACTTGTTTGTATGTTTCTGACAGAAACATGTCTGAAGGACGGCGGAGCAGCTGATGGAAGCGTCACCTCCTGGTTTTAGTTTCACTTATTCTGACAGGTCAGGGAAAAAGTCCAATGGGTCAAAATGTTTTTTATTGGTCATTTCAGCTCCTTCGAGCATCAAGCTCACATTTCAAACAGTCTGTCCAGAGACCTCCTCCACAGTGTTCTCTGACCTCTGATCAGCAGTCAGCACTAATCATGATCGCCGTTTGTCACACATGATGTGTTCAAGGACCACACAATAATTTCTGTTTTCGATCACATAGAAGAAGACCTGTTGCATTATGGGAGCGTGTGTATGGAGCGTGTGTATTCAGTGTTTGTACAGTGTTTGGAATGTTCTGTAATAAAAACAGTTGACGAAATGTTCCGTCGGTCCTCAGCAGGACGATCCTGATGACCTGAACTGAACCGTCACACCTCGTTAACCGCCATCCTCCCTCCTCCAGGTCAGGGATGTCAGACAACACATCTTTCCTCTCCGCTGCTCACCACCATGACGCCCAGGGGCATGATGGGAAGGATCACGTCACAGTGGCCACAGGTGGAAGTGGTCAGACTCAGTCGCTAGACCGCGCCCTTCGACCTGCCTCTGCATCCTCTGCAGTCACCACAGCAACCGCGCGCCAGCACTCACTGGGCCGCAACCAGCCGCATCATCACCACCACCAGCCACCACTCGCCGGCTCAGTCAATCAGAATGGAGCACGGCCTAATACTGCCAAGGAGGCCAAGTACACACACACACACACACACACACACACACAGAGTGTTAACAGTTTCATCATGTGACTCATGATTGACCTTTGACCTCGCTCTCTCTTCAGTGACCATCAGATCCCTCCGGCCCCCCCCACCACCCCCCCCTCTCATGCCATCAGCTGGACAGATGGCATTCCCCAACAACACTGCTGCCATGGCAACACCGCTGCATCCAGCAGCTGCTCCTGGTAACCAAGGTAACAGACATGTTGTTGTATTAACTCCTTTGTTGTTGTTCTGTGGTGTGTGTTTGGTGTGCAGCAGCTGGAGTCCCTTCATGTCTTCGCCTCCAGGTGGCGCTGCTGTCCTCTCTCGGCCCTACAGCCCCTCCCCTCCCCCACCCCCCCCAGCCAACTATGCCCCCTCCCCCTCACGGCCCGGAGGCCAGGCCCCACCCTCGGCCAATGCACCTCCGGTTGCCACCGGCGACAGATGGCAGGAAGCCGCCAGGTGGACCAAACTTTCCGATGAACGACGCCCGCAGTGACCTGCTGGCTGCGATACGCCGAGGTCAGCTATTATACTGTAAACATCCTGAGCTACATCCTGTCTCTGTAGGTCAGCCAGAACCCATAGAACCAGAGTTACATCCTGTCTCTGTAGGTCAGCCAGAACCCATAGAACCAGAGTTACATCCTGTCTCTGTAGGTCAGCCAGAACCCATAGAACCAGAGTTACATCCTGTCTCTGTAGGTCAGCCAGAACCCATAGAACCAGAGTTACATCCTGTCTCTGTAGGTCATCTAGAACCCATAGAACCAGAGTTACATCCTGTCTCTGTAGGTCATCTAGAACCCATAGAACCAGAGTTACATCCTGTCTCTGTAGGTCAGCCAGAACCCATAGAACCAGAGTTACATCCTGTCTCTGTAGGTCAGCCAGAACCCATAGAACCAGAGTTACATCCTGTCTCTGTAGGTCATCTAGAACCCATAGAACCAGAGTTACATCCTGTCTCTGTAGGTCATCTAGAACCCATAGAACCAGAGTTACATCCTGTCTCTGTAGGTCATCTAGAACCCATAGAACCAGAGTTACATCCTGTTTCTGTAGGTCATCTAGAACTCATAGAACCAGAGTTACATCCTGTCTCTGTAGGTCATCCAGAACCCATAGAACCAGAGGTACATCCTGTCTCTGTAGGTCATCCAGAACTCATAGAACCAGAGGTACATCCTGTCTCTGTAGGTCATCCAGAACCCATAGAACCAGAGTTACATCCTGTCTCTGTAGGTCATCTAGAACCCATAGAACCAGAGGTACATCCTGTCTCTGTAGGTCATCTAGAACCCATAGAACCAGAGTTACATCCTGTCTCTGTAGGTCATCTAGAACCCATAGAACCAGAGTTACATCCAGAGTTAGGGGGTGATCACACCTACAAGGAGTGCTAGAAACAAGACGCCAGTAAGATTCCCTGTGATACGGCGCATCTGACTGGTTTTCAAGCATTTTTTATGACAAGCATCTTACTAGCGTCTTTTTAGATGCACGTTTGTAGAGGCTGAAAGTTGAAATAATCTCAACGTTGGGGCGTCAGGCGCCATTAGCACCATCGCTCCGTCTTGGGTCCATTTCCAATGTTTTGATCACCCGGTTGTGCACACCCCCTCCCCCGCTCTACAGGTGCTCCTAGTAAGGAGCGCTCATTGAAAGGGCGTTTCAGGCATTTCAAGTGTCTTTGAAGCGTCCGCGTTTCTAGCGCCAACTGTAGGTGTGATCGGCCCTTTACTGTGCTGTGGTCTAACATGTCATTGAGGTTCTGGTTCCTTCTGGTCTGCAGGGATCCAGTTGAGGAAGGTTCAGGAGCAGCGTGAGCAGGAGGAAGCAAAGAAACGAGAGCCCACAGGAAATGATGTCGCCACCATCCTGTCGCGACGCATTGCTGTAGAGTACAGCGAATCAGAGGAGGAGTCTGAACCCGAGGACCAGGAGTGGTCCGACTGAGGAGAGGAGCCAAGATCAGTCACGACCTCAAACTGTCACAGGAAGTAAACAATATAAAAACAAAGTCTGGAGAAAATTTTGACGATGCAGACACTAGTTGAAAATGTTCCTTAATTGTCAGAATCAGTGAATATTATTAGTTTATTGTTCTCATCAGCAGTTAATGTATATATTACGTTCAACAAGCTGGAGGCGGAGCCTGAATGTGGACGCAGAGAAATATCACGTACAGTTACCTCAGCTGACGGACAGCAGATGTCAAAATTATTCTTTGACAAAAAGTTCTGAAATTTCCTGATCTGCTTCCTGCTCCTCAGAGGATGAACCCTGTAGATGTTAATGACTCCATCATCTTCCTGTTAGCTCCACCTGCAGGACAAACTGCTCAGACTGAGGGAACAGACCTCTGCAGCCTGCAGGGGGCGCTAACGCCAACACAGACGTCACCTCCGAACAGCTGCACTGGAAATATTTGATAAGGAACCTTGAAACGGACCCCAGATGAAGAATCGATGAACTCTGAGCAGCAGGCTGTCAGTGCTAACGAGGACACTAATGACAAGACGCTAACGACAAGACATTAACAAGGCGTCAGGCAGCTGTAAATCTGTTGAGATGATTAAACTCTGTTTCCTGGTTGTTTCCAAGGAAACTATAAAGGAAGGAAAAGTCATGACGTCACTGACAACATTTGAATTTAGCATTTGAGCCAGACCTTAGTCCCAACATTCAATTCGTCACACATCGCCGCTTTGTCAGAGGACTGTCACCTCTACGTATCACGTTCTAGGTGTCTTCCTGCGTCTGCTGTTGACGTTGCGGGACGCTGAAACCAACGCCGTGGACATCAACAAAAATACATGGTTTCGAGAAAAAACATACTTTGGCTCTATGTTCATACAGGAAGTGACCAGCTCCCAAGCCAAAGTCCAGTGTTTGTTGGACCCGTCCACTTCCCCTCCCGCCTGCTCTATAGCGACCGTTCAGCTCCTTATATCATGTCGTCACTGGCAGTGTTTTAAACTGACGCCATCCTGTGGCATATCACACCACTGCGACAGGTTGCTTTTGGTGTCGGTGTCTGAGGCTTAACTCACTGACAAAGCGCCGGTATTTGATGACTTCAGAATGAGAATGAGCCGTAGGTTAGAGGCTGCTGCTGTTAGAGGCTACATGTGTTAGGTTATCAATAACTAACCAACTTTAAACTGTTAATGATATTTAATAACATTCAGGAGTGCTAACGTTACATGTTTACTATTATTGTCAGGGGGTGGCGCTAGGACCTTCATCACTTACTGATACTTTTACCTTGTTTGTTCATGAACTAAGTTAGCATCTGCACTTTGTTTAGTTAACGATAGCCAGCAGGCGACCTACATTAATTTGACCCTTAAACATCAGTAATCAATAATCAATAATCCTGATGAAGGTGAAGAAACAAGACAGACAGCTGTGGTGTTGGTGAGTGATGACAGATGTTAGTACAAACATTAGTACAAAGGTAAATGGCCGAGGCAGACTGTGAGACATGACGACACACCCTCACTCCTGGGTTTCAGATATTTATCGAACTGACAGATCAATGATTAGAACCATTAATGAAGTGATGTTGTTCTAATCACAGTGTGATCAGTGACGATTGCTCCATCTCTTCAGGTTTCAGATGTAACGGCAGGTTGCGTTCACACCTGTCCAGTTTGGTTCGGTTCAATCAAACTGAGGTTGGTTTGTCCCCTCAGTTCGGTTCATTTGTGCAGGTGTGAACACACCAAACCAACCAGACTGAGACCACGTTTACACATAGCCGGGTATTTAGAGAAACGAATATTTCCCCCCCCTCCGTTTTTAATAATAACATTGTGCAAAAATGTTGTCATTTACATGAACCCGGATAAATATGCCGTCGAGCACCATCATAACTATGCCAAACCTATGGGCGGCAGTGTAGGGAGAAGGATGAAGCCATGCAAGCCAATCAGAATCCTCAGAATCGACAACAACAACAACAACAACAACAACAACAACAACAACAACAACAACAACGAATAAGACGCGCGACTTCCTGTTCCTTTCAAAACAGTAAACATGGTGAGAGGTTCGTTTTTGTGGACTGACAGTGAAGTGGAGCTACTCCTAAATGTCGCTTTAAACACCGGATTTTCACTGGATGCGTGTCCATTGCAGCACGGCAGCGCTGGTTATCCGCTGCCTGCTCCGCCGTCCGTCAACACCCACCAACTGCATTTGCTGTGCGGTGCAGCTCCGCCGGAAGACATCTCGGTGCACTGCCATGATTAATATCTCCTCGTCCATGGTGTTCACAGGGTGAAATGACATCTGAAAACCTCTGACCTGTTGACTTCAGGCCTGCCTCCGCCCATTATGTAGTTTTCAAAGGTGTAGCGCAGGGAAATATGATCCGCTGTGAACACTGTGTATTTTATTTTGAAAATTAACCGGATGTTTTATTTTGTTTGTGTGCACGACTTCCTGCCCCGCATGATCTGTTCTGTGCTGAATTGCTGCGTTGTGCTCCGGCGTCCGGCAAAAATAGAAGTCCTGCTTATCTGTTCTGGAGGGCTCCGGAGCTGTGACGGAGCTGAGACGGAGCTGGAACGCAGCACAGCCACAGCCGGTAGAAACACACACATTGACTAGAATGGAATCCTATCGGCTCTGCTGCCGTGCTGGAGTGGCAGCATCCATGATCAGTAGCCAAACAAAGTGTAAACATAGGTCACTCACATGACGTCAAGCATTTGCTGGCGCATGCTGTGACGTTTCAGAACCTAAAACCCCGTTTCATCCAGTTTAGATGGCAACACATAAACGGCGTTTTCAGAAATCTCCACTTTGGCCGGAGTTTTTACAAATGATCGTTTTCTGTGAAAAAAACTCCATTTGCGTGTAAACAAGAGGCCAAACCACATGAAAATATGTGCGTTTTTCCTACGTGTAAACGGGGTATGAGACCTTCTTGAAGAGGTGGTCTCAGTCCGGTTCCAAAGGAACTCTGGTGCGGTTGGTTTGTGGTGAGAAGGTGTTGCGACCTGGATGTGAAGCAACTGCAGTCACATGACACATTGTTTGGGTTAAACATGAGCATGTTACAGTCCTGGAGGATTATTAATGTGCACCTCCTCCTGTACTGCCTTAATATGCACATTCAGCACATCCAAAGCATCAAAACATTGTTTTCTAGTTGGAGCCGCGCCTCGTTTTCAAACTGTATGGTTTGACTAAAATGAACAATGACAGCAATATAGTCCACGATGAGCAGCGCTAAAATCAACCTGCGTAGTTGTCCCTCCATTGTGAGATTAGAAAGTGTCACATTTATCTTGCAAGTGTACTCTTCTTCAACGTTTGCTTTACTTCCTGGATTTTTCCCACATGGAAATTCTGACCAATCAAGAGCAGCTTTCTCACACAAGGCATTTGATCTGGTCCTCTTGTAAATGCTGCCGTGAGAACACCAACCAACTCTAGGCAATTATACAACTTTGGAACAACATGAGTCCCTGATTCAGACCAGAGGAGACCACTCTGTGTCAGATATCACAGAGCCAGTGGGAGCTATGATCACTTTATGTCCGATAACGAGGAAAACTAACAAACACATAGATAAAAAATAGTTGACATCACCTCAGGCGTGTTTTTAATCAGGTGGGAGGAGTTAACAGTGACAGGTGACACAGCAGAGATCTGATGGGTTATAGTTTGATGTGTCTCCTCCCACACGTCACTGACATCATCACTTCTTCTGTTCCTGGTTGTTTTTCTTCTTCATGGATAAAAACTTTTTTATTTGTGCTCAGATCAGCTGTTTCTCTGTCAAACTTCTAATCTTCATGATTTTCTTATTTTGTTTTCAGTCCTCTGACTTTTCAGATTTTAGTGGATCATCTGACGGCAGCGGTTTGTTCAAGTGTAAATATTTTCTTTGGACGTGTTTCTTCTTCGCTGATTCCAGCCTCTGACTCATTAGTTGCTATGGTAACCATGAACATCGGTGAGACGCTCTGTCAGTCACATGCTGCTTCGCGTTCTAATGATTACTTTCTCCTCAGTCAGCGCCGTCTGGTGTCCCATGATTCTCTTTGTGTGACATCATGTGTCGTCGTTGTGCAGCATGTGGCGTGTGAAGTTGTGACATCATCTGTGTTAACAGGAAGCAGTAAAACGATGACATCATCCAGTGAAGTAAAAACTGCAGTCCAACTGCAGTCCATTTGTGTGATGTGCTGCGGCTGATGATGTAAACCACTTCCTGTCCTGTAGCTTCTGTGATTGGTTGTATTGATATATTGATTTATTGATCCGTGCTGTGATTCTGCATGTTGGTGGAAAACGTGACGACTTATAAAACTGAAGAGAAAACTTTACTGACATCACACGTCATGTTTGATTTGAGTTGATGGATTTCAATAAAAATAATTAAACTTTATTGACACAGTTCTTCCTGTTTGTTGTTTTTTGAGCAAATTATCAGCTCCTTTTAAAAACGCGACAGAGTCGCTTCTGTATTTTACACAAAACCAAATAACAACACATCGTGACATCACGTCGCTCCAGGAAGTGATTACAGAAAACATGATGACATCACAGAATTTAAAGAGGCATGGCGTGTAACACAACAGTGTCAGCCTCTAGTGTGACACATGACATCAACACGTTCTCATTCCAACTCCTCACATACTGCCACTTCCTCAGTGGACATCCACGTCTACATACTACGCTCTCAGTATCCTCCTGCGCCAGGACACCACAACCAACGCCGGGACCTCACCAAACACACCTGGTTCAGTTTAGAAAAAAACATGGACTTAGCTGCTAACTCCTAACAGCTGCTGCTCTTCTTCTCTGACTTAGCTGCTAACTGCTAACAGCTGCTGTTCTTCTTCGAGTTAGCCGCTAACAGCTGCTGTTCTTTTTTGAGCTAGCTGCTAACTGCTGCTGTTCTTTGAGTTAGCTGCTAACTGCTAACAGCTGCTGTTCTTCTTCTTTGAGTTAGCTGCTAACTGCCAACAGCTGCTGTTCTTCTTCTTTGAGTTAGCCGCTAACAGCTGCTCTTCTTCTTTGAGTAAGCTGCTAACTGCTAACAGCTGCTGTTCTTCTTCTTTGAGTTAGCTGCTAACAGCTGCTCTTCTTCTTTGAGTTAGCCGCTAACAGCTGCTCTTCTTCTTTGAGTTAGCTGCTAACTGCTAACAGCTGCTGTTCTTCTTCTTTGAGTTAGCTGCTAACAGCTGCTGGTCTTCTTCTTTGGGTTAGCTGCTATCTGCTAACAGCTGCTAGTCTTCTTCTTTGAGTTAGCCGCTATCTGCTAACAGCTGCTGCTGTTCTTTGAGTTAGCCGCTATCTGCTAACAGCTGCTGCTGTTCTTTGAGTTAGCTGCTATCTGCTAACAGCTGCTGCTGTTCTTTGAGTTAGCCGCTAACAACTGCTGCTCTTCTTCTTTGGGTTAGCTGCTAACTGCTACTGTTCTTCTTCTTTGAGTTAGCCGCTATGTGCTAACAGCTGCTGTTCTTTGAGTTAGCCGCTAACAGCTGCTGTTCTTCTTTGAGTTAGCCGCTATCTGCTAACAGCTGCTGTTCTTCATTTTTGAGTTAGCCGCAAACTGCTAGCCTCTTCTTAAATCTCCCACAGTGGGTTGCACATAGAACGTGTCAAGATGTCCCTCCTGTCCTGTCCATGATCCGTCCTGTCGTCTGTCCCTTTAACACAAACATCAGGTCGGCGCTGTTTCTACCTTTGATGATTAAAAGGTGCAACACCTCTGTACCTGCACTCTGTGATTGTGTGCGCACAGCTCTCAACATGGAGGTCACTGAGCCGGCAGCTAACGATGCTAACAGAGCGCGTTCTGTCTCCTGTATAACCACGAAAGAATGTACGTTTGAGGACGGTCCTGACGGTTGTTTGTATCTGACTAAGGCACAAATGTCTGATTGTCTGAGACGTCTCGCAGGGACAGAGGGTCCAAGCCGTTGTCCATCAGCTGATCGTCCTGTCACAGCAGTTTAGGTTAAATAAAGTTTTCCTCTTTAACAGTTGTGTCCTTCCACAGCAGCAGAACGTCACTATCACCATGATAACCAGGTAACGCCCCTCACCTATGGAGGGCAGCAGAGCCGCCGAGCTGCACGAAGAAGAAGAAGAAGAAGAAGAAGAAGAAGGAGAAGAAGAAGAAGAAGAAGAAGAAGAAGAAAAAGAACCGAGCGGAGCCTGGAGAGTGTCGTGAGTCTGACTGATTTTTAGCGTCGTTACATTTTGATGTATCTGCAAACACTGACAGAACACTGACGGACAGTGTCCGCAGAGGACCCGTCCCGCCCGGGCGGAGACCGCCGCGCACCAAACTCCGTTAACAAATCAGGCACATTAGTGTTTCCTGTAAAAACGCATAAATATATTTGAGCTGTTGAACAAATCAAGTGTCAGAAACAACTTGTCTCCCGATCGGCGCTAGGCAGATAACATCAGTTAGTCTAGTTATGCTTTTAATATAAAAAGTAAATAAAGGAGTGATCAAATAAACTTCGACAGATCATGTGTTAATAAATGAAAGTGATACGTTTGTGTTCATGCAGGACATGTGTGTGTTGGGGTTTTGGTTGAGTTTGATGAATCACCCCGTCAGCTGAAATAATATCATTAGAAATGTCTGATTAATGATGTGACATGTTTCTGGATGCAGGTGAGCAGGACTTTGTCCTGAGACATGTCGGTGCAGGTGTGGTGTCTGTCGTTCCGGCAGCCGTACGCTGGTCTGGTTCTGGACGGCGTGAAGACGGTGGAGAGCCGCTGGAGGCCCCTGCTTGCCCCGCTGGAGAACCAAACCCTGGGGGTCCACATCGCCCAGCGGGACTGGGAGGGGGAGGAGTGGAGGGCGGTGCTGAGCGGCACGCTGGGAATGAACCGGGTTCAGATCCAAACACTCCTGGAGTCCGGAGAGAGGTTCGGCCGCGGCGTGGTAGCAGGTGGGAAATGATGTCAGTCTGATAATCCTCATAGTCTACGAGATGCACCTGAAGGCATCACATGTATAAACCTCTTTCAGGATTGGTGGATGTGGGAGGGACATGGCTGTGCCCCGCCTCCCTGCAGGGGGAGGAGCTACAGTGCATGGAGCGCTCGGCTGTTCTGATTGGTCTTCAGGAGAAACACCTGACTCACCTGTCCAACCCTCGCTGGCTGAAGGAGCCTCTGAGTGTCCGGGGGGGTCGGGACCTCTGGACCGTGGACATCCCAGCTGAGCTGTTACCATGACAACGCTCACTCACAGGTCACACAGAGCTCTGCAGCAGACGTCTTATTGGAGGATTCATCAGACGCTGATGTTTCTGTGCTGCAGGAAGAAGTTAGCATGTTAGCACTTCCTGTTCCCTCGGCTTGAAGTCAATCCAAACGTCCTCCGTGTGGACCAGCGGACCTCAGTCATACGTACTGTTCTTTGTCATCACGTCAACTCTCAGTCCAGAGACTGCCAGCTGTTGATCGACAGCTGTCAAGACTGTTTATTTGTTGCCATGGAAACCTTCGAGCGACTGTTACAATCAGTGTAACTACTGTCATATCGTGTCCCCTCATCATCAGGCTGCAGTAACACACTCTGTCACCTGTATCTCATCATGTTGAATATTATTTCTGACTGACATGACTCAAGTAAAGTTTTAATATTCTACAGTAACACGGGTGTCATGTTGTAGTCACTATGGCAATGAATTCTGGGTAATTAAATCAGTGAAGTATGCAGACAGTGCACTTTGGGCCCCTGTGGCCTGGATGAATTGTGGATTTGGGGCCCTCAGTGCTTCCAGACTTCCTAAGAATGCGCACACAAAGTCCACAAGTCTGCGAGTGCGGTGAAGTCCGGACGTTTTTGTCTTTGTTGTGCAGTCAGTGTGTGGTTTGACCCCAAGACACTGAAACAGTCCAAGGTTTATGGATTCTAATAACATGTAAATATTCAAATATACCATGATGGATTTACTGAATCTTTTGTCTTTCAAGTCAAAAGCACAGTTTAAACGTTTTTAATGGTCTGGGTAACACGGGGTTAATGCCTGCAGGGCATTAACCCCGTGTTACCCAGACCATTAAAAACTCGGATGGTTGAGCTGACTGACATGACATTGAGTCATGGGACTGTGGTGACATTGTCATGTGACCGTGTTGACATTAAGTCATGTGACCATGGTGACATTAAGTCATGTGACTGGTGAAATTAAGTCATGTGACTGGTGTTAAGTCATGTGACCGTGGTGACATTAAGTCATGTGACTGGTGACATTAAGTCATGTGACCGTGGTGACATTAAGTCATGTGACCGTGATGACATTAAGTCATGTGACCGTGATGACATTGAGTCATGTGACTGGTGACATTGAATCATGTGACCGTGGTGACATTAAGTCATGTGACTGGTGTTAAGTCATGTGACCGTGGTGACATTAAGTCATGTGACTGGTGACATTAAGTCATGTGACCGTGGTGACATTAAGTCATGTGACTGGTGAAATTAAGTCATGTGACTGGTGTTAAGTCATGTGACCATGGTGACATTAAGTCATGTGACCGTGATGACATTAAGTCATGTGACTGGTGACATTGAATAATGTGACCATGGTGACATTAAGTCATGTGACTGGTGTTAAGTCATGTGACCATGGTGACATTAAGTCATGTGACCGTGATGACATTAAGTCATGTGACTGGTGATATTAAGTCATGTGACTGGTGATATTAAGTCATGTGACCGTGGTGACATTAAGTCATGTGACTGGTGACATTAAGTCATGTGACCGTGGTGACATTAAGTCATGTGACTGTGGTGAAATTAAGTCATGTGACTGGTGTTGTCATGTGACCATGGTGACAGTAAGTCATGTGACCGTGATGACATTAAGTCATGTGACTGTGGCAACATTAAGTCATGTGACCGTGGTGACATTAAGTCACGTGACTGTGGCAAAATTAAGTCATGTGACCATGGTGACATTAAATCATGTGACCGTGGTGACATCAAGTCATGTGACTGGTGTTATTAAGTCATGTGACCATGGTCACATTAAGTCATGTGACCGGTGATATTAAGTCATGTGACCATGGTGACATTAAGTCATGTGACTGGTGATATTAAGCCATGTGACCATGGTGACATTAAGTCATGTGACCGTGGTGACATTAAGTCATGTGACCGTGGTGACATTAAGTCATGTGACTGGTGACATTAAGTCATGTGACTGGTGATATTAAGTCATGTGACCATGGTGACATTAAGTCATGTGACTGGTGATATTAAGTCATGTGACCATGGTGACATTAAGTCATGTGACTGGTGATATTAAGTCATGTGACCGTGTTGACATTGTCATGTGACCGTGGCGACATTAAGTCATGTGACCGGTGACATTAAGTCATGTGACCATGGTGACATTAAGTCATGTGACCATGGTGACATTAAGTCATGTGACTGGTGATATTAAGTCATGTGACCGTGTTGACATTGTCATGTGACCGTGGCGACATTAAGTCATGTGACCATGGTGACATTAAGTCATGTGACCATGGTGACATTAAGTCATGTGACTGGTGATATTAAGTCATGTGACCATGGTGACATTAAGTCATGTGACTGGTGATATTAAGTCATGTGACCATGGTGACATTAAGTCATGTGACTGGTGATATTAAGTTATGTGACCATGGTGACATTAAGTCATGTGACTGGTGATATTAAGTCATGTGACCATGGTGACATTAAGTCATGTGACTGGTGATATTAAGTCATGTGACCGTGTTGACATTGTCATGTGACAGTGGCGACATTAAGTCATGTGACCGGTGACATTAAGTCATGTGACCATGGTGACATTAAGTCATGTGACTGGTGATATTAAGTTATGTGACCATGGTGATATTAAGTCATGTGACTGGTGACATTTGTTACAGCCTCTGTACTTCAGGGCCCTATTTCAGAAAGCAGGCTCAGTAAACTCTGATCCTGATCTCTGAGCTGACTGAGCCTGAGTTGAGAAACAGAGCAGCTGATCAGAATCAGTTCAGTGAGCTCTGAGTCTGTTCAGCCTGAGGGAAGCTGGTTCACAGTGAGCACCAACAGACATCATCAGTAGAGTGCAGATAACATGATTCTCAGAGGCAGGAAGTGGAGTTAAAAGCAGAGCCACTGATTTCATCCAAAACTGAATCAGAGATTTGAAGACGTGAAAAATCAACGTGCTCCATCAGCTGAACAGAGTGAGGTGTGATGGGAACAGCCTGCATAGCGTGTTGATATGTGAAGTGATGTGATGTGGTCATGTGTCTAACATAC
This sequence comes from Epinephelus coioides, assembly GCA_900536245.1. Classification (NCBI taxonomy): domain Eukaryota; kingdom Metazoa; phylum Chordata; class Actinopteri; order Perciformes; family Serranidae; genus Epinephelus; species Epinephelus coioides. The sequence goes on along the minus strand of UNPE01000260.1, from coordinate 799,238 downwards.
AGAAACATGTTTATATCTTAACAGTGTTCATATATTTGAATATAATTTATTCAGCTGTAATGTGATGGAGCCCAAACACACTGGGCACAATCTCAACATCAAACACAAAGGCTGCAGGCTGGGTTTGAACCCGCAGCCGCTGCATCAGGTGCTGGGCATCTGATCACGGGGCGTCCGCTCCATCCACTGATCCACCGATGCTCCGTGGTAATTACTTTAATAATGGATTGTGATTTATGTCCAGGGAAAACCACAACAAGGGTCCAAAGTCTTTTCAGAGCCAGAGACACTTTTCTTACGGGCCGACAAACCGCTGTCTCTCTGATGTGTTCAGTGTTTCTGATGTTATAAAGAAAAGAATCAAAGGACAATGCATAAAATGTGCTGTGATGATAATGTAAATCCAGGATGTGTAATATGTGATATATGTGGGTGGAACAGATTGTTAGATAAATGATAGAGTGTGAGGTCAAACAGTATCTTTCATATAGACACTCCTCCAGGGAGACATCTAAACAGGCTCTAATCACCTTCTCCTTACACAACAGCCTCTGAATACACTGGGCCTCAACCTCCACCACTTCATTCACTAAAGGACACGCCATGTTTCTACTTCCTGCTACACGCCCAGCCTCAGGCTGACATGAAGCAAACCTGTGACTCAGCAGGTTAGCTTCATGGAGTATGTTGCCATAGTAACTGACTCAGAGTTACACTGATCTGGCTTTGTGAAACAGAAAACTCAGAGTTTCATCTCAGGCTGAACAAACTCAGAGTTTCATTGATCCTGCTCTCTGAAATAGGGCCCAGGTTTTGTGTTGCTGTGTTGTTTCTGGTTTCCACAGTGATATTGGTGCACGACTACTGACGTCATCATTGACTGCTGATGTCATCGCTACAGATGCAGAGACACTCTTAAAGAGACAGTTCAACCCAAAATCAAACACACACACGTTTGCTCTTACCTGTAGAGTCATTGTTCAGTCCAGACCCCAGTTTAACCAGAAAACATGAAATCAGACTGAAGGTCATGTGACCACCACCATCCTCAGGTCTGCTGGTGAAAGACAATCTTTATTTACCCAGGAACAAAAACAAACTACCAGTTTGAACATAACGTCAACACAAATATATCCCCTCATCAATAAACGGGGACTGACCACGCCCCTTCTCTCTGATTGGCTGGCTGTGAACGACTTCAACAAACACAAAAATCTGACGTGACAGCTGGGAACTGTTAGCATTGTTAGCACTGCTCATTGAACACAAAGGGAACTGTTAGCCACAAGCTAATGAGGTGAGGCGTGTTAGATGGTGGGGGGGATGAAGTGTGGGGCCACGTGGTGGGGGGGTGGGGCTGTGATGTAACCCACCACATGGGCGGGGCCTGGAGCGGGGCAGTAGACTCGTGTGGTGTGGCCTCCAGTCTGTAACTGCCCCCAGTGGGCGGAGGGAGGGAGGCAGGCATGGTAGGAGGAGTGATGGGTCAGATGGGCAGAGTGAGGATGAGCCGAGTGAGGGAGAGGAGGGGGAGGAGCGGAGGACAGGTAGGTGGCAGGGGGCGGAGCTTCATATGGCAGGTGCAGCAGCGGGGGAGGGGGGAGTGGCGTTGGATCCGGGTACAGGTGAGCAGAGGAAGGGGTGGAGCCTGGAGGGGCAGGGCTGATGGAGGAGGAGGGTGTATCCATGGAGGGGGCAGGGCCTGATGATGGAAGAGAAAACTAATCAAATACATAATCAAATTTAAACAGAGCGAGGAGCTACAGTGAGTTTCATTCATGGTCGGCAGCGGGCCGCCATTCTAAACATTCACACCCTGATCCAGGTTGTGGGTGCAACAACACTGTTTACAAAATGGTGACCTCATGATGGCGAGGGAAGCGCCTGTGTTTTTTTGATGTTTTGTTTGAACAAAAAGAAAAATATAAAATAAAATAAAAAAGTCCCTGATCAGATTTCAGATGCATGTTCACAGTCAGTGTGTGAAGTGTCGGGCTGCAGGACAGACGTCCATGCACAAAGAAAAGATCATCTGTGGTTGAGCCGTCCATTAGTACTGACCACTGCTGTGTCCGTCTGTCTGTCCATCTCCTGGCCTGGTGGATTCTGGGTAAGAAGGGGGGGGCTGATGAAGACCTCGACTTGTCTCAGAGTATGAAGGTGGAGCTCCTGTAGGACCGAGACCAGGACAAGGTCAGACAGTCTACAAAAAGCTCTACTTCCTGTTAGGGTCGACAGGATTTTTTCAACTAACCTCATTAACTTAACACAAACGGCCTCACCCTTTATCTAATGACCTCACCCTTTAACTAACGACCTCACCCTTTATCTAACGACCTCATCCTTTATCTAACGACCTCACCCTTTAACAAACGACCTCACCCTTTAACAAACGACCTCACCCTTTATCTAACGACCTCACCCTTTAACAAATGACCTCACCCTTTAACAAACGACCTCAACCTTTAACAAACGACCTCACCCTTTAACTACCGACCCCAGCCTTTAATGACCTCACTATTTAACAAATGACCTCACCGCTTAACTAACGACCTCACCCTTTAACTAACGACCTCACACTTTAACTAACCAACCAACCAACTAACTTACTTCTGACCATGGTGAACAACACCTTGACCTCACTATCTTGCTAAATTTAACAAAGTTACTTAATCGCTAAAAACTACCTCACTAAGTAATTAACTCAGTACCCACTGTCTCACTTCCTGTCTAACCCACTACCTGCTAGTTATCTGCCTCACTAACCAGCATTTAACTATGTCTCATTGAATCTGTCCATCAAGACTCCTATTGTGAAAGTCTCCCCTCAGTGATTATAACGGGAGTCTTATTGTGAAAGTCTCCCCTCAGTTTACAGCTGAGGAGGCTGCTGAATGGCGGGTGGTGTCGACACCTGCAGACCTCCTCCAATAAACTGACAGCTTTCCTTCACCCACCAGCCAATTAGGCCTTACCATGCAGGGGGGGCTCCTGGCTCAGGTAGGGAGTGTAGTGCTGGAAGGGGTAGGAGGCCTCGGGTGAGGTGGCGGGGTACACCTGCTGCTGCTGCTGCTGCTGCTGCCAACAGCTCTGATGGTACCACTGTGGAGGGGGCAGAGGTTAGAGCGGACTACACCTGCAGCTGACTCTGAGGTGACCTCAGTTTAGATGAAGTAACACCTTCTCTTACCTGGACTCCTAAGTTGAAGTAATACTGGAGGACTCTGCAGTCTACAAACACAGTAATAAAAAGACAGGAAGTGAGACAGGAAGCTGCAGCAGGAAGTGACAAGCTGTGTTTACAGTGGTTGACCTCTGACCTCGGGGTAAATCACTGCCATTAGGGTCATAGGAGTAAGGGGGTGGAGTTACCATGGTGCAGAGAGGCTCCCCCAACTCATTCATCAACCAAGGAGAGGCGGCCGGGATCGCCATAGCAACTGAGAACAGACAACTTCCTGTTACATTAAGCGGGTGTGTGTGTGTGTGTGTGTGTTTGCGTGTGTGTGTGCGTGTACCTGAACGTGTCTGTGTATGTGCGGTTGTCGGCAGGTGAGCAGCTGCAGTAACACGTGATGATGGAGAGGAGGGTGAGGAGGACGAGGAGGAGGGTGAAGAGCAGATGACTGCTAATGGCTTCACCACCTGAAACACAAACACACAGGAGGAGTCAGCCAATCAGACTTAATCATGGCTACCTCTGTATGACTGGACCCTAGTGTGATTAAACTCCTCTGTGTGATCGGACCGTCCTGTGTGATTGGACCCTTTTGTGTGATTGGACCCCCCTGTGTGACTGCACGCCCTTGTGTGATCGGACTGTCTTGTGTGATTGGACCCTTTTGTGTGATTGGACCCCTCTTGTGTGATTGGACCCTCTTGTATGATTGGACCCTTTTGTGTGATTGGACCCCTCTTGTGTGATCGGACCATCTTGTGTGATCGGACCATCTTGTGTGATTGGACCCTTTTGTGTGATTGAACCCCTCTTGTGTGATTGGACCCTCTTGTATGATTGGACCCTTTTGTGTGATTGGACCCCCCTGTGTGACTGCACGCCCTTGTGTGATCGGACCGTCTTGTGTGATTGGACCCTCTTGTGTGATTGGACCCTTTGTGTGATTTGACCCCCGTGTGTGATTGGACCCCTGGATGAACACCTGTCCTGAAGGTTATGAGGAGTCAAACTGAACACGAGTATGATGATCATTCAGGGGTTTTCAGACAGCGAGCGATGTCATTTCAAACATGAGCATGCAGCTCTTTGATGCCACGGCTTGCTGCGTCACCATAGCAACGACAGAGAGGGAAATGACAGAGGGGCTGATTTAACTGATCTGAGTCGACCAAATGATTCTGGTCTTCATTGGCAGAGTGAAGAAGGTGATTCTGAGGGTTCGTCCTGCTCTGTCATGACATCAGACTGTTTGCCACAAGACGTTTACAGGATCATCCTCACTGTCTGAAACCTCTGAGTCATCATGGCGTCCGCTGCGTTCACAGATTTACTCCAGAAACATTCATCATGCGAGTACCTGCTGCGTGTAGCTGTAGTTCATCTCTGGTCTCGGAGGAGAGTCAGCGGTTTCTCCTTCCTGCTCATCCTTTCACAATAAAACAAAACACTTATGTCCTGAGTTTCATAACAACACCGATCATGTGACCTGATCATCACAGCTACACTTCAGCACGTCATGTTCAGTGGGCAGTTACCACCTTCTTCTTTGTTTGTTTTTATTTTGGTGAATATGTCGGAGTGTTTGAGCCGCCACTCGTTGGTGACTCATCACAACTTCAGTTAAAGACGTCAACGGATGTGGAGGAACACGAGCGTCAGGTGTGTTACCTGGTTGGCGGAGGGCTCAGCAGCAGTGTAAATGTCTGACGTCTGGTAGCTTTGATCTGAAAAACCGTAGACAGTCAGACATGAGTCACTTCCTGTAAACAGGTGGCACTCTCTATGCTCAGATACTGATACTCACCCTGAGTCATGTAGATGTACTCCTCTGTGTACTCAGCTGACAGAAACACACACAGGAAATCACATCACAACTAAGTTACCATCAATCACACTTCCTGCACAACCTTTCACAATAAGACAGCACCAGAGGAAGTCCTGAGTCACTGGAAGGTTTTTAACAGGAAACAGAATGTTGACTTTTACCGACAGAAAATGATGATAATGAGTTGTGTGTCTCGTCCTCACCCTGGTCCTCCAAAGTGCTGGCATCCTCCTGGTCCTCCTCTGATGAACACACGGGGGTGTTTCCAGGTGGAGCTGCAGAGGGGAGGGGCCCTGAACCTCTCTGGACTCTGTAGGAGGGGCCAGCCGGAGGAGGCGGAACTGTTATAGAGGGAGGCGGTGCCACAGCCGGGCCCTGTGGGAGGAGCCAGGTACATTAATAATAATAATACATTTTATTCATTGGTGCATTTTAAAACACTCAGGGACACCCAAAAGGCCGAAACACACCGGAACCAACCAACGTACGTCAAAACATACGCGCCCATTATTTTTAATGTACAACCCCACACCGGCAGCGTCTAGACACACACTGGCGCTCCTGGACATGCCAAGCAGCAGCACTTAATGCCACTGTCCTAATCCAGCCTCACCATGCCTGAAAATGGTGTTTAAAATTAAAAAATTAAAAAATAAAAAATCTGATCTGTGTCACATGAGAACAAAAACAATTTGATTTGGGCTGAACTTGTTTTTGTCGCAACATAACCCGAGTTACTCGTGCTGTGCTAACAGCTATGCTAACTAACCAAATGTTGAAGGCAGCTAATGGCTAACTTGGTTTGCAAGTGACAGCTGGAATCAAGCCATGTGAACATGGAGGCTCTGAACCAGTGTGAACCAAGATGACATCACTCTTTATTATTTCTCACTCAGCACATCGCGGCGTCACTCCTTCCTGTTGTTTACCTTTCACAATAAAAGACAAGACAAAGACAAAAGATTGGTCAGAGCGTTTTTCCACCAAACACTAAACTAAACCTTTGACACAAGTCGTCTCCCCGTCCCATACTGACATTAAGTCGTGGAGCTCCAGGTGACCAAAAACAGAAAAACAACTATGTCCTCCATTTCTGACGTCAGAAGAATCTCACTATGGACACTTTACTGACACTATGGACACTTTACGGACACTATGGACACTTTACGGACACTATGGACACTTTACCTTACGGACACCATGGACACTTTAGGGACACCATGGACATTTTATTGACACTATGGACACTTTACTGACACTATGGACACTTTAGGGACACCATGGACACTTTAGGGACACTATGGACACCATGGACACTTTAGGGACACCATGGACACTTTAGGGACACTATGGACACTTTATGGACTGGATTAAATTTTGAAATCTTTAATCTGACTCTTTCTCCTTGACTGCTGTAACACTGGAATTTCTAAATTGTGGGATCAATAGAGGTGAATCTTATCTCATCTCAGGTACTGAGAGCAGAACCACAGCAGATCGTGGAGGCAGTGTAACGTGGTTTGATAGTTACGACGGCAGAGATGACGAAGAAACTGGAATACTGGCTAAATGAAATGAATCAGTAAAAGTAAAAGAATTCTCCGCCCACATGTCAGGATGTATAGTGACCTCACAGACCACTGCCGTCTACAACACCTCTGTCTGAACGTATTTTATTACGACCACCTCCACCGTCGCCTCGTTTGTTGTTGTGTCAAACTTTTGACTCCGCTCTCTGGCGCCATCTTTTAGCTGTATCTATGACATCATAAAGGACACATTAGTACGAGGACAGTGACGTTTATGTTTGAAAAAGACGGATCTATTTTTGTACGTGAAGGTAGAATACATGAGCCTGAAGTCTGTAACGATTCCAAACCTTCAGTGAGCCTTATAGTTCTTCAGTCAGAGTCTCTAACGAGTCTCAGAGTCCAAGTTAAAGAGACGTACACCGTCCAGCATCACGTCCAGGTTTAAAAGTGTCCGAAGTCACGGTTGAGTCTCCACAGTACGTCACATGACTCAGATGGGTCAGTGGTTAAAGTCTGCTCAGTCTCAGTTTGATCCTTTACTTGCTGTGGTTTTGACACTCTCACCGGCAGCGGGGGAAAGACAGCGTCTCCGGTGTCGTCCAGCTGGTAGTACGTGATGGCTGTATCCAGATCAGTCGGCTCCTCCACCGTGTCCGCAGAGAAACCAAACTGACACTCCTTATTCAGAGCAGCCGCCAGCTGACGACGACTGCGACTGAACAGACACAGGAAACACAGAAAACACCTGATGATGACTTTCATTTTTTGAGACAGGCCTGTCTCAAATACAGGCGTGCTGATTTCAGGAACTGAAGCTAATAACAGAAGTTTATCATTATTTTGGTTTCTCGTTAACAGATGATGGTGTTTCTGTGTTCAAACACATAAACAAGTTATTCATGCGAAATTAATTTCATTCACTGACTCTTTTTATTAATTTAATCACTCTGCTGACGGATGGTAACAAATAACTGACGACCAGAGTCGACTCAGCCAGTTCACACATGGACCGACTGAGTTATAGTTACCGTGACCTGAAGGCGTAGTTCTCGTAGTCGTGGTAATATCGTCTGCCAGGGTGGTAATAGGTCAACTGTGGACCAATCAGGTGTCGGTTCAGGAAACGGCTGGAGCTTCTGACCAGAATCCACAAACAGGTATACACACACACACACACACACACACACACACACACACACACACAGGAGCTCGTCAGTGTGAATGACACCAGCTCAGTGAACTGAGACACGCTAACAACTTAAATCTTTATCGTCAGAAAACGTTGAACAAAAAAATGTTTGAGTACAAAATTTCCTAGAGTGACACCTGGAGGCTCCGTAGCGAGGAGGTCTGGTTATGGCATGGTGATGGTGCGGGGGGATGTAGGCGTCATAGGTCATGGCTCCTGGTGACGGGGGAGGTGGCGGACGGGGATGGCCTGCTGGCTGGAAGCGGGGAGGCAGAGCAGAGGGGGCGGGGCCTCCGTAAGTCGATGGTGGTGACATTAACAGCTCCCCCCCCTTCACTTCCGCTGCTGCCGCGAGACTTCCTGAAGTACCGATGACGGTGATGTCGCTGACCACGAGAGTCGGAGTCTGAGAGAGACAGAAACAAATGTCAGGAGACATCTTCAGTCAGGAGGACGTCACCATCAGTCAAGAGGACCTCACATCAGTCAAGAGGACGTCAGATCATCAAGAGGACCTCACATCAGTCAGGATGACGGCACACAATCAGTTCAGAGGAGGACGTCACACTCAGTCAGGAGGACGGCCACTTATCAGTCAAGGAGGACCGTCACACTCTCGTCAGGAGGACCTCACAAACATCAGTCAAGAGGACCTACATCATCATGAGGACGTCACTTCAGAGTCAAGAGGACGTCACAATCAGTCCAGAAGACGGCACAAATCAGTCAGGAAGGAACCTGAACATCAGTCAGGAGGACCATCACAAATCAGTCAAGAGGACTGTCACATCAGTCAAGAGGACGTCACAATCAGTCAGAGAGGACCCTCAACATCAGTCAGGAAAGGACGTCACATCAGTCAAGAAGGACGTCACTTCAGTCAAGAGGACCTGACATCAGTCAGGAGGACCGTCACTCTCAGTCAGAGGACCTGACAATCAGTCAGGAGGACGTCACATCAGTCAGGAAGGACGTCACTTCAGTCAAGAGGACGTCACTATCAAGTCAAGAGGACGTCACATCGTCAGGAGGACGTCACAATAGTCAGGAGGACGTCACATCAGTCAGGAGGCCTGACCATCAGTCAGAGACCACCTCAGTCAGAGGACGTCACATCATCAGGAGACGTCACATCAGTCAAGAGTCAGTCAAGAGGACCTCACATCAGTCAAGGACGTCACATCAGTCCAGAGGACGTCACATCAGTCAGGAGGACGTCACATCAGTCAGGAGGACCTCACATCAGTCAGGAGGACTCACATTCAGTCAGAGGACCCTCACATCAGTCAGGAGGACGTCACTTCAGTCAAGAGGACCTCACATCAGTCAAGAGACTCCATCAGAGGACCGGTCAGAGGAGACGTCAGTCAGAGGACTCACATCAGTCAAGAGGACGTCATCTTCATCAGAGGACCTGACATCAGTCAGGAGGACGTCACTTCAGTCAAGAGGACCTCACATCATCCAGAGGACGTCACATCAGTCAAGAGGACCTCACATCAAGTCAAGAGCCCTCATCAGTCAAGAGGACCTGACATCAGTCAGGAGGACGTCACATCAGTCAAGGACCTCACATCAGTCAGAGGACGTCACATCAGTCAAGAGGACCTCACATCAGTCAAGAGGACCTCACATCAGTCAGGAGGACGTCACATCAGTCAGAGGACGTCACTTCAGTCAAGGTGACGTCACTCACTCACATCAGTCAGAGGGACGTCACATCAGTCAAGAGGACGTCACATCAGTCAAGAGGACGTCACATCAGTCAGGAGGACCTCACATCAGTCAAGAGGACCTCACATCAGTCAAAGACCTCCCATAATCAGAGGACGTCACAGTCAAGAGGACCTCACATCAGGAGGTCACATCAGTCAGAGGACGTCACATCAGTCAAGAGGACGTCACATCATCAAGAGGTCCATCAGTCAAGAGACGTCACATCAGTCAAGAGGACTCACATCAGTCAAGAGAGGACTCACTCAGTCAAGAGGACTCACCTCAGTCAAGAGGACCTCACATCAGTCAGGAGGACGTCACATCAGTCAAGAGGACGTCACATCAGTCAAGAGGACCTCATTCAGGACCTCACATCAGAGGACGTCACATCAGTCAAGAGGACATCAGTCAGAGGACGTCACATCATCAAGAGGACGTCACATCAGTCAAGAGGACCTCATCAGTCCAGAGGACTCACACATCAGTCGAGGACTCACATCAGTCAAGAGGACGTCACATCAGTCACGTCTCAGTCAAAGACCTCACAATCAGTCAAGAGACGTCACATCAGTCAAAGACCTCACATCAGTCAGAGGACCTCACATCAGTCAAGAGACGTCACATCATCCTCACATCAGTCAAGAGACGTCACATCAGTCAAGAGGACGTCAGATCAGTCAGTGGAGGACCTCACAGTCAGAGGACTCACTCAGTCAGGAGACCTCACATCATTCAGACCTCACCATCAAGAGGACGTCACATCATCAAGAGGATGTCACATCATTCAGATAGGACTCACATCAGTCAAGAGGACCTCACTCATCAAGAGGACGTCACATCAGTCAGAGGACGTCACATCAGTCAAGAGGATCAGTCACAGTCAGTCATCAGAGGACCTCACACAATCATCAGGAGGACGTCAGTCAGAGTCAGTCAAGAGGACGTCAGTCATCAGTCAAGGACCTCACATCATCCAAGGACGTCACAATCAGTCAATAGGACGTCACATCAGTCAGGAGGACCTCACATCAGTCAAGAGGACGTCACACACATCAGTCCAAGAGGACGTCATCCAACATCAGTCAGGAGGACCCTCACACATCAAGTCAAGAGGGACGTCACATCAGTCAGAGGACAGTCACACTTCAAAGGACCTACATCAGTCAGGAGACCTCACCTCAGTCAACGGCATCATTCAGTCAGAGGACCTCACATCAGTCAGGAGACGTCACAATCATCAAGAGGACGTCAAATCATCAAGAGGACGTCACATCAGTCAGGACATCAGGAGGACTCACATCTCACATCAGTAGGACGTCACATCAGGAGGGACGTCACATCAGTCGGTCACATCAGTCAAGAGGACGTCACATCATCAGTCAAGAGGACGTCACATTCAGCATCAGTCAGAGGACGTCACAACAGTCAGAGGACCTCACATTCAGAGGACGTCACATCAGTCAGGAGGGACACCTCATCAGAGGACGTCACACATCTGACATCAGTCACTCACATCAGTCAAGAGGACGTCACAACAGTCAGGAGGACCTCACATCAGTCCAGAGGACGTCACATCAGTCAGGAGTCAAGAGGACCTCACTCAGTCAGGAGGACCTCACATCAGTCAAAGGACGTCACATCAGTCCAGGAGGACGTCACATCATCAATAGGACTCACATCAGTCAAGAGGACCTCACATCAGTCAGAGGGACCTCCATCAGTCAGGAGACGTCACTTCAGTCACCTGATCAGTCAGAGGACCTCACATCATCGAGGACCTCACATCAGTCAGAGGACCTCACATCAGTCGTCAGGAGACTCACATCAGTCAAGAGGACCTCACATCAGTCAGAGACGTCACATCAGTCAAGAGGACCTGACATCAGTCCAAGAGACCTCACATCAGTCAGGGACTCACATCAGTCAGGAGGACAGTCACACATCATCAGTCAAGAGGACGTCACATCAGTCAAGAGGACGTCACATCATCAGTCAAGGGACGTCAAATCATCCAGAGGACGTCCACATCAGTCAAGAGAGGACGTCACATCATCACGTCACATCAGTCAGGAGGACCTCACATCAGTCAAGAGGACGTCACAATCAGTCAGAGGACCTCAACTCATCAGGAGACCGTCACTCATCAAGAGGACCTCAACATCAATCCGGAGACTTCACATCAGTCATAGGACGTCACCTCAGTCCAAAGGAACGTCACATCAGTTCGACATCAGTCAAGAGGACGTCACATCATTCAAGGAGGAACCAGTCACATCATCAGTCAAGAGGACGTCACATCAGTCAATCAAAGGACCTGACTCAGTCAGGAGGAGAGGACGTCACATCATCAAGAGGACATCATCAGTCAGAGGACCTGACATCAGTCAGGAGGACCTCACATCATCAGGACGTCACATCAGTCGGAGACGTCCACCACATCAGTCAAGAGGACACACATCATCAAGAGGACGTCACAATCAGTCAGGAGACGTCACTCAGTCAGAGGCCTCACATCAGTCAGAGGACGTCACATCAGTCAAGAGGACTCACATCAGTCAGGAGGACGTCACATCAGTCAGGAGGACCGTCACATCAGTCAGAGGACGTCACATCAGTCAAGAGGACGTCACATCATTCAAGGGACGTCACACACATCAGTCAAGGGACGTCACATCAGGTCAAGAGGACGTCACATCAGTCAGGAGGACGTCACAATCAGTCAAGAGGACGTCCACATCATCAAGAGGACGTCACATCAGTCAGGAGGACGTCACATCAGTCAGGATGACGACATCGTCAGGGGAACATCAGTCAAGAGGACCTCACAAATCAATCAGGAGGACTCACATCAGTCAGGAGGACGTCACTTCAGTCAACCTGACTCAGTCAGAGACCACATCAGTCAGAGGACGTCACATCAGTCAAAGGACCTCACATCATTCAGGAGACCTCACATCAGTCAAGAGGACGTCACTTCAGTCAAGAGGAACCTCAACATCACGTCAAGAGGACGTCACATCAGTCAAGAGGACGTCATCAGTCACAAGAGAGGACGTCACATCAGTCAGGAGGACCTCACATCATCAGGAGGCTCCAGCACATCAGAGTCAAGAGGACGTCACATCAGTCAATGACCTACATCAGTCAGAGAGAGTCCCTCAGTCACATCAGGAGACGACCTCACATCAGTCAGGAGGACCTCACATCAGTCAGGAGGACACATCACTCAGTCAGAGTTCACCTACATCAGTCAGGATCAGCAGAGGACTCACATCAGTCAAGAGGACGTCACAAGATGACGTCAATCAGTCAAGAGACCTGACATCAGTTCAAGAGGACGTCACATCAAGTCAAGAGGGGACCGTCACCATCAGCAGAGGACTTCACATCAGTCAGAAGGACCTCACATCAGTCAGGAGGACCTCCACAATCAGTCAAAGGACCTCACAATCAGTCAGGAGGACGTCACAATCAGTCAAGAGGACCCTCACATCAGTCAAGAGGAACGACCTCACATCAGTCAGAGGACCCTCCACATCACATTCCCAAGAGGACCCTGACAAAAATCATTCAGGAGACCTCATCATAGTCAATAGGTACGTCACATCAGGTCAAGACCACATCAGTCAAGAAGGACGTCATCAGTCCGTCAAGAGGACGTCACATCAGTCAGGAGGACCTCACATCAGTCAAGAGGACCGTCACCACAATCAGTCAAGTCAATAGGAGGAACTCACATCAGTCAAGAGGACGTCACTCAGTTCACAGTCAAGAGTCACATCAGTCCAGGAGTCAAGAGGACCTCACATCAGTCAGAGGACCTCACATCATCAGGAGGACGGAGAGACGTCACATCAGTCAGGACTCACATCAAGTCAGAGGACCTCACAACATCAGTCAAGAGGGACCTCACTCAGTCCAAGAGGACGTCACAATCATTCAATGAGACGTCACAATCAGTCAGGAGGACCATTCAACATCGTCAAGAGGGACGTCACATCATTCAAGAGGACGTCACATAAGTCAGGAGGACCTCTCACATCAGTCAGAGGACCTCACAATCATCAGTCAGGAGGACTCACGACACATCAGTCAAGGTGACCTCACATAAGTCAGGAGGACGTCACATCAGTCAGGAGGCCCTCACACATCAGTCAGGAGGACCTCACATCAGTCAAGAGTGTCAGAGTCACACATCAGTCCGAGGACGCACACGGCACAACAGTCAGGACCTCATGAAGTCAGGAGGACGTCAACATCAGTCAGGAGGACTCACATCATCAGTCACTCAGTCAGGAGACGTCATCACGAGATCATCAGTCAAGGTCCAAGAGGACCGACTCATCATCTCATCAAGAGGACCACATCATCAGTACATCAGTCAAGAGGACCTCCCATCAGTCAGGAGACGTCATTCAGTCGAGACGTCACATCAGTCAAGAGGACCTCACATCAGTCAGAGCGGACCTCACATCAGTCCCCAGGAGGACACGTCAACCTATCAGTTCAAGAGGACCAACCTGTCAAGGACTCACTTCAGTCAAGAGGACGTCACATCAGTCAAGAGGCTCACTGTCATTCCTCGTACTATCAGTCAAGAGGACGTCACAATCAGTCACTCGTCACAGAGACGTCACATCAGTCAAGGAGGACGTCACACATCATTCAAGAGGAAGACTCACAATCAGTCAAGGGTGACGTCACAATCAGTCAAGAGGACGTCAGTCAACATCAGTCAAGAGGACGTCACATCAAGTCAAGGTTACGTCACAATAGTCAGGAGGACCGTCACACATCAGCAGGAGACCTCACAATCAAGTTCAAGAGGGACCTCACACTCAGGTCACTCAGTCAGAAGTCACATCAGTCAAGAGACGTCACATCAGTCAAGAGGTGACCTCACATAAGTCAGGAGGACGTCACATCAGTCAGGAGGACCTCACATCAGTCAAGGAGAACTCTCACATCAGTCAAGAGTACCTCACATCAGTCAAGAGGACGTCAACAATCCTTCACAGTCAAGGAGGACCTCCAAAAACGTCATCCAAGGAGGAGGGACGTCACAATCACTCAAGAAGTACCTCAACAAAAGTCGGAATCAGTCATCAGTCAGGAGGACGTCCACACAATCACAAAGGAGAATCACAATCATCAGAGGACGTGACATCATCAAGAGGACGTCACTTTCAGTCAAGAGGACCGACTCAGTCAGAGGACCTGACAGTATCAGTCCAAGGGACGGTCATCAGAGGTACAATCAGTCAAGAGGACGTCACATCATCAGAGGACTCACCAGTCCGGAGACGATCATCAAGAGACCTCACATCAGGATTAGGCCGCACTTCCAGTCCAGTGACCTGACATCATCAGAGGACCTCACATCATTCAGGAAGGACGTCACGTCATCGAGGACCTGACATCAGTCAGAGGACGTCTACTTTGCTGGTTTCCAAGTAAGAGGACGTCACTTCAGTCAAGAGGACGTCAACAAGGTCAGTCATAGAACGTCAACAGATCAGTCCCAAGAGGACCTCACAAGATCAGTCAGAGGACGTCACATCATTCCAAGAGGACCGTCACATCAGTCCAAAGAGGACGTCACAAAATCATTCAAGAAGGGACGTCACATCGTCAAGGAGGAAAGACGTCACATCAGTTCAGGAGGACATCACATCAGTCAGGGATGGGAACGTCACAATCAGGGTCAGGAGGAGCGTCACACGTAAGTCAGGAGGACACGTCCCATCAGTTCAGGAAGGAACTCACACAATCAGTCAAGATGACGTCACATCAGTTCAAGGTGGACCTCACAAATCAGTCAGAGGAACCGTTCACATCAGTCAAGAGGGGACGTCACAATAAGTTCAGGAAGGACGTCACATAAGAGTCAAGGTTACCTCACAATGGTCAGTCAAGAGAACGTCACAAATCAAAGTCAAGATGAACGTCACAACGTAGAGTCAGTAGGAACGTCACATAAGTCAAGGTGACCTCAAACATCGAGTCAAGAGGGACTTCACATTCCGGATCAAGTCCAGGTGAACCTCACATAGTCAAAAGAGGACGTCAACAATCAGTCCCCCAAGAGGACGTTCACATAAGTCATAGGGACATGAGGACCTCACATCAGTCAAGAGAGTCACATCAGTCCAAGGTGACCTCACATCAGTCAAGAGGACCTCACATCAGTCAAAGAGACGTCACATCAGTCAAGGTGCTGACCTCAGCATAAGTAAGGAGACGTCACATCAGTCGGAGGACCTCACATCGGAGGACCTCACATCAGTAAAGAGTACCTCACACAGTCAAGAGGACGTCACATCCCAGGAGGAAACCCTCACATCAGTCGGGACGTCACATCAGTCAGGACCTCACATCATTCAGGAGACGAGAGGAGTCACATCAGTCAGGAATGACTCATCAGTCAGAGGACATCAGGAGGACGTCACATCAGTTTGTGTCAAGGGACGACACTGACAAGAGAGACCTGACATCAGTCAAGAGGACGTCCACTTCAGACATCAGTCAGATACCTCACATCAGTCAAGAGGTCACATCAGAGGACGTCAGGAGGACGTCACACACTCAGTGCAAGAGGACCTCCATCAGTCAGGAGGGACGTCACTTCAGTCAAGGGGAGTCAGTCAAGAGACGTCACCAGTCAACATCAGTCACGTCCACTTCAGTCAAGAGGGATCAGTCAAGAGGACATCAGTCAAGAGGACGTCACGTCACATCAGTCAAGAGGACGTCACAAATCAGTCAAGAGGACCTCAATCAGTCAAGAGGACGTCACATCAGCCAAGAGGGTCACATCACAGCAGGAGGGTCACATCACATCAGTCAGAGGACGTCACATCAGTCAAGAGGACGTCACATCAGTCAAAGAGGACGTCACCAGTCAAGGACCTCACATCAGTGACTCAGTCACGATAAGTCAGGAGGACGTCACATCAGTCAGGAGGACCTCACATCAGTCAAGAGGACGTACATCAGTCAAGGTGACCTCAAATCAGTCAAGAGGAACGTCACATCAGTCAAGAGGTCACATCATCCAGAGGGAGCGTCATCAGTCAGTCGACGACGTCACATCAGTCAAGAAGGACCTCACAATCAGTCAGGAGGACTTCATCATCAGGAGACCCCACATCAGTCAGGAGGACCGTCACGTCAAGAGGACCTGACATCAGTCAAGAGGACGTCACACATCAGTCAGTCAAGAGGACCTGTCAGTCAGGAACATCAGTCACATCAGTCAAGAGGACGTCACATCAGTCAGGAGGACGTCACATCAGTCAAGAGGTCACATCAGGGAGAGGACCTCAGAGAGGACCATCACATCAGTCGAAGGATCAGTCAAGAGGACGTCATCAGTCAAGAGGACCTCAATCACAAGAGAGGACGTCATCAGTCAGTCACAAGAGGACGTCACATCAGTCAAGAGGACGTCATCAATCAGTCAAGAGGACCTCACAATCAGTCAGGAGGACTCACATCAGTCAAGAGGACACATCAAGTCAGAGGACGTCACTTCAGTCAGACATCAGTCAAGGACGTCACATCAGTCAAGAGGGACGTCACATCAGTCGTCAGTCAAGAGGACGTCACTCAGTCAGGGAGTAAGGAGGACTCATCATCAGTCAAGAGGACGTCACAGTCAGTCAAAGAGAGGACATCAGTCAAGAGGCGGCAAGAGGACCTCACATCAGTCAGGAGGACGTCACATCAGTCAAGAGGACCTCACATCAGTCAGAGAGGTCAGTCAGGAGGACGTCACTTCAGTCAAGAGGATCAGTCACGTCACAGTCAGACATCAGTCAGAGGACCTCAATCAGTCAGGAGGACGTCACAGTCAAGTCAGGAGGACGTCACATCAGTCAAGAGGACGTCACATCAGTCAGGGACAGTCCATCACATCAGTCAAGAGGACTCACATCAGTCAGAGGACCTCACATCAGTCAGGAGGACGTCACATCAGTCAAGAGGACCTGACATCAGTCAAGAGGACGTCACATCAGTCAAGAGGACACATCAGTCAAGAGGACGTCACATCAGTCCAGGAGGACGTCACATCAGTCAAGAGACTCACATCAGTCAAGAGGGATCAGGAGGAGTCACATCAGTCAAGAGGACACTACATCAGTCAGGAGGACGTCACATCAGTCAAGAGGATTCACATCAGTCAGGTCAGTCAAGAGGAGTCAAGAGGTCACATCAGTCAAGAGGACGTCACATCAGTCAAGAGATCAGTCAGAGGACCACATCAGTCAGGAGGACGTCACATCAGTCAAGAGGAACATCAGTCATCAGTCAAGAGGACGTCACATCAGTCAAGAGGACGACATCAGTCAGGAGTGAGTCACATCAGTCAAGAGGACGTCAGACATCAGTCAAGGCAGGACGTCCTACATCAGTCAGGAGGGGAACGTTTCACATCAGTCAAGAGGACCTGTCCATCAGTCCCCCAGGCCCCTGACATCAGTCAGAGACCTCACATGCAGTCAGGAAGGACGTCACATCAGTCAGGAGGACGTCACATCAGTCAATATGGACCCTGACCATCAGTCAGGAAGGCCCTCACCATCAGTCAATAGTAGGACGTCACATAAGGTCAGGCGGACGTCAACATCAGTCAGGAGGACCTCACATCAGTCCAAGGAGGACGTCACATCCAAGGTCAAGGTGACCTCACAATCAGTCAATTGAGGACGTCCACATCAGTCAAGAGGAACCTCACATCAGTCAACTGAGTGACCGTCATCATCAGTCCAGGAGGGACCTCACCATCAGTCAAGAGGACCGTCACATCATGTCAAGGTGGACCTTCACATCAGTCAAGAGGAACGTTCACATCAGTTCAAGAGGACCTCACATCATAGTCAATCGAGGACGTACACATCAGTCAAGGTGACCTCACATAAGTCAGGAGGACGTCACATCAGTAGAAAGTAACTGTATCGTACCCATGTCTCCTTTTCTCGTGGGAGCAGCAACGTTCCAGGCAGGAACTGGATTGACTGGTTTCAGATCAGTTAGAGGAACCAGGTGTCTGAGGCAGAGAGGGACATGTTAGAGACAGACTGTAGAAGCTGCTCCTCAGTGGTCCTACAGGCTGTGTGAGGGTTAGGTTGTGTGTGTTTACTTCTCTCCCAGCTCCTCGATGAAGACGGTGACGGCTGATGAGTGTGTTCCTACTTCCTGGATGAAGGCGTTGTAGTACTTCCCCTTCGGCTCCAGACGTACCTGAAACAAACACAGAGGTAAGGATGTGAGACAGGTATCAGAGAGGAAACCAAACAAATGCAAACATACTGTCTGTGTGTTCCACTCTACCATAAGGTTCTGTACACCAAAAATACCAGGATGTTTCTACACCGCCAGGAGGCGTAGTCAGACATCTTGAGAATCGTCACACAGCTCTGAACTGTCAGTCAGCAGTCTGAGCTCAGGATGATTCAGGGAAAGTTCTCAGAGCGATGCCGGGACAGAAACTGTGACCTCAGTGAGGAGATGTGGTCGACCCCTGTTGTTAGGTGTAATGTGATTGGTTGTCAGAGACACGCCCCTCTGTGAGCCTGTAAGGTGTGAGGACACCCAGTGGACATGAGATGAACTGCAGACTGTGACAGTGTCAGTGTTAGTGTGATCACTGCTGATGAAGGTTGAGACAGACTCAACTCATCACTGCTGCTCTGACCTCACATACTTCAGTGATGATGTCATCATTTTGTGTGTGTATCCCTGATGACATCATCCACAGATATCATCACTGCCACAATCTGATCTGTAGCATTTCATTTCCTCTGTCATCCAGTGTTTGGAAAATATTTCTGACCTCTCTGTGTCGAACTTTTATCTTCACCAGGACCTCATCTTAACTTGAGGTTGACTTTGAGGGTTTGAGTTTGAATCTTGAGTTTGAGTCTTGAGTTTGAGTCTTACCTTTAAGGGAAATTCTAAGAAAATGTCACAATTCTAAGAATTTTCTTAAAAATGTATCACCAGGAAAAAACTCTCTCGATAAGTCAGGATGATTTGCTGACTGTTCTGACCCACAATCCTTTGCTCAGCAACGATACTTCACATCAACTGAGCTGCAAACAGATGACAGCTGTCAACCAGCTGTCTATCAGCTGTCTGTCAGCTGTCATGTTCATTATCAGCAGCTGATTTATAACCTGAACCTGTTTGTTCCTCTGAAGAATTCAGCTCCTAAATACTGAAGGAATTCTGACCAGGAGAAGTTTCAGCTGGATGTAATCTGTAATTTGTAATCCACAGTCTGACACACTGGAGCTTTAAAGTGTGGACGGAGTCTCTTCAGTGACGCCGTCCACACACAGACAGAATATAAATATGAACATACATGTTTCTGTTCACCTCCAGACAGACGGACGGACACAGCTCTGATACTCTGTGTCCTGCAGTGTTTTTCTTACCTGACACTTGTCTCCCAGGAAATACTGCGTCCTGCGAACACCATGTAGTCTGTCTTCTGCATCTCTGTCAGTCACACACAGTAACCTGATTACCTAATATTCTGATTGATACAATAATCTGATTACCTTGGTAATCTGATTTATACAGTAATCTGATTTACCTCAGTAATCTGATTACTGGTCAGTACTTTCACATCAGTAACAGTCACAGTTTCCGGAGTTCACAGCTGTTTTTGAAACACCTTCATGTACTGAGTTTTGGGTACTTGGCGCAGGTTGGCACACAGGGTCACAGGGTGGCAGAAGGGTGGGCAGGGTTGGCACAGGGTGGAGCAGCAGGTAAGCACAGAGGGTGGGCACAGGGTGGCGCAAGAGGGTGGCAGAGGGTGTGTGGCAGGGGTGGCAGAGGGTGGCGCAGGGTCCAGGTGGCAGAGGGTGGCAGAGGGTGGCGCAGGGTGGGGGTGGGGGTGGCAGGGTGGCAGGGTGGTGCAGGGTGGCAGAGGGTGGCAGGGTGGCACAGGGGTGGCACAGGGGGCAGGGGGGCAGAGGGTGGCAGAGGGTGGGCAGGGTGGCAGAGGTGGCGCAGGGTGGCAGAGGGTGGCGCAGGGTGGCACAGGGTGGCACAGGGTGGTGCAGGGGGCAGGGTGGCAGACAGGGTGGCAGGGTGGCAGAGGGTGGCGCAGGGTGGCACAGGGGCAGAGGGTGGCGCAGGGTGGCAGGGTGGCGCAGGGTGGCAGAGGGTGGCAGAGGGTGGTGGCAGGGTGGCAGGGTGGCCAAGGGTGGAGGGTGGGCGCAGGGTGGGCAGGGTGGCAGGGTGGCAGGGTGCGCAGGGTGGCGCAGGGTGGCGCAGGGTGCGGGGTGGCAGGGTGGCGCAGGGTGGCAGAGGTGGGGTGGAGCAGGGTGGCAGAGGGTGGCAGAGGTGGCAGAGGGTGCGCAGGGTGGGCGCAGGGTGGCGCAGGGTGGCACAGGGTGGCAGGTGGCACAGGGTGGCAGGGTGGCACAGGGTGGCACAGGGTGGCGAAGCCCGCGCAGAGCTAGTTTTGAGCAGCGCAACCCGAGGCGCGCTCAGTTTGGTAGTTTGGCAGACCGAGGTGCGCTGAGATGAGTGTGGCGGCGCAGCAGGGGGAGGTGTCGACAGATGCAGCTTGGTGCAGTGACAGTTTCATGCTGAAAGGCTTCGCCGAATGTGCGCTAAAAGCTCGCCATATGAAACCAGGTCTAATGTCAGCACAGGCGGAGCACAGCCGGTGTAAGCTGAAGTTTGGCTGACCGGCGGACAGTGCGCACATGTCACCAAAACCTCACAGGCAGGTTTCCCAGAATATCAGGCACATTAACGATGCAATAAACACCCAAAAAAACACTATTCAATGCAACTATCTGCAATCAGCACATAAATGTATTTCTATATTGACTGTCCCGTCACATCTGATGTCAGATCAAAGGGGATTGGCACCGTTTGGCACCGTTTGGCACGTTGGCATGCGTAATGGAAACCCAACCTGATTTGATTAACACAGCTGCAAACTAATGAGCTCACATCCCTCTCAGCCAACCACAAACAGCCACAGCATCAGATAGGGAGTATATATTCAGCATCTGTCATCTTAGAAAAGTCAAAAGAAAAGAAACAAAGTGAGACTGCGAGAGAGAAAGAGAGAGAGCGCGCGCACGAGAGAAACGTAACATTGAATTACAATTGTGGTGACCTCCTCCCAGGCTACCTTTGCATCATCAGCTTGTGGAGGTCTGCTCGCAGTTCTGTATATTCGGACACTGTGAGCTTGGACCTCCCGGACCAAAACATCAGTTTCCTCCTGGAAGAAGTTTGGCTGTCTGACACTGCTGCTCTCTTCTGCAATGGCGAATTCAGTAAACTCTCATTACACCTTCGTGCGGCGCATTTAAGGGCAAGGAGAGGGGCTCATTTGATTGGTGTGATGTGTGTAAAACCCACTCCACGCCTTCTCTCCTCCCTCTGTCCGACTTGTGCAGGTAGGAGGGACGGAGGTGGGAAAGAGGAGTAGCTGCGCCAGGTGCACAGTGTGCCAAACTTGAAAAATCCGCCTGGCCACACCCAGTTGGCGAAGCCTGGTCTGCGAAACTAGAGGCCGGATTCTCTAAGTGGTGACCTCACAGTGACGAGGCTCAACCAATCAGCTGACCACATGACTAAATGTTGGCTCATGATAAAAACACGTTGATAGGTTGTTTTATTTGAAAGTGACGTGTGTGTGTGTGTGTGTGTGTGTTACCTTTACAGGTGTCCTGCCACACATCAAACTCCAGGTTTCTGTACACATCTCCGTCCAGAGACTTCATCACCTTAAAAGGAAGAGACAGTCTGGAGGGGGGAGGGGCTTCTGCAGGAGGCTGACCAATAAAAACACAACAGGTCAGGATTAGAGACAAACATACAAAGTTACATTTTAAATATCGTCTCAATTTGTTACAGACTGAAATTAAAATTGTGCACGTGTTCCAAGCGTGTGCACGTGACATGTTGGCTGTTTAAAAATTCACTTGTTGCATGTTCTGTGTCTGACACATGACGGCACACATGACAGCGGTGTGTCTGACACATGACAGCGGTGTGTCTGACACATTACTGCACACATGACAGCGTGTGTCTGACACATGACAGCGTGTGTCTGACACATGACAGCACACATGACAGTAGTGTGTCTGGACCACACCACTGTCATGTGTGCGGTCATGTGTCAGACACACATGACAGTGGTGTGTCTGACACATTACTGCACATATGACAGCATGTGTCTGACACATGACAGCACACATGGCAGCACACATGACAAGCGGTGTGTCTGACACATGACAGCGTGTGTATGACACATTACTGCCACACCTGACAGCGGTTTGTTCTGACACATGACAGCGGTGTGTCTGACACATGACATCACACATGACAGCGGTGTGTCTGACACATGACAGCGTTGGTCGATACATGACAGCACACATGACGGCGGTGTGTCTGACACATTACTGCACACATGACAGCCTGTGTCTGACACATGACAGCACACATGACAGCGGTGTGTCTGACACATGACAGCACACATGACAGCGGTGTGTCTGACACATGACAGCACACATGACAGCGGTGTGTCTGACACATGACAGCACACATGACAGCGGTGTGTCTGAACACGACAGCGTGTGTCTGACACATGACAGCTCACATGACAGCGGTGTGTTTGACACAACAGCACACATGACAGCGGTGTGTCTGGACACATTACTGCACACATGACAACGGTGTGTCTGACATGACAGCGGTGTGTCTGACACATTACTGCACACATGACAGCGTGGTCTGACACATGACAGCACACATGACATGACACATGATGACACATGACACATGACAGACACACTGGTGTGTGTCTCATGACACATGACACTGACACACACATGACAGCGTGTGTCTGAACATGACATGACATCACACATGACATGACACATGTCACACATGTGTGTCTGACACATTACTGCCCCCCACCACACCCCCCCCACCTTGACGTCGTCGACCACAGCTCGTTTCTCCTCAGCAGCTCCACCCGGCTCTGACTCCTCCCTGTAGGACAAAACAAACACACCTGAGTACGACATGACATTATGGTGCAACAGTTGGTGGTTCATGTGACACGTCTGTGATAACATGTTCAGCATGATGTCATTTACATTACATCATCATAACATCATCAGCTTCAAAACAGGTCCCAACAAACTCGCACCAACTCTGAAACTAGGCCTGTAGTCTCCTGGTCGACTATTCGATTATTTGGTCAGTTATTTGGTCATATGCTATCGTCCGACCAAAATTCTCATTGGTCGAATAATCGCTGTGTTACTTTCCATCAACAGCTTTCCAGGATTAATCCATTATTTCCTGCGGCGGGGGGGGGGGGGGGGGGGGCAGGCTAAGTTACCTGTGAAAATGGGGGTGTTTTCAAAACCCCCCTGTTGTTTACACAACGTTGAACTCACCCACCCTCACGCTCAGCGTCACAGTGATGCAGACCTGTCTGTTTCTGTAAGCTGACACCATTTCCCTCAGTGGAAACTAATGGAATATAGGTGTGTTGCTTATGCATTTAAGACATGAACTGTGTGACATATATAATGGAAAACTACTGTGATGATTTAACTGATTGAAATGTGCTTGCTTTACAGAGTGGAGAAGTACAGAAGGAGAAGTATAGTGCTGTCACGGATGAGCTCACGTATTCACATGCAGCTAGAATATATAATTATGACCATGCATGGCAGAAAGAACAGAATGTGTTGTATGCAGGTAATTCTGTCCATTGGGGGTGGGGAGGTGTTGCTCTTGTCTTCTCAAAACAGGAAGGTCAGCCCCAACAACTCAGATCAACACGAGGCAGCTGTGTAAGAGAATGAGAAAGCAGGCAGCGAGCAACCATTGAGAAGACTGAACCACGCCCGTGCACAATGACACTCTGTTACGCTGAAATATACTGGGTCAGGGAGACCAGGAGGTCAGACTTCGTGAACTGACACTTTGTTGTTGTTCGTCAGGGACGTGAAGATCAGACCCAGAGCTCTGTAACTTTATTCCTTTACTGCTTAATAAACCTACTGATTGAGACTGAATATCTTCTCTATTCTCTTCATTAAAGAACGCGCAGGACTGTCACTATCACTGAGTGATAGAGTGAGCCAAAATCCAACAAAACGCAGCTTGTATTTACTTGTATTTCACAGATAAGAAACAATAAATTGTGAAGACAGTAAAGCCTCCACTAAAATAGCATTTTAAGTCATGTGTGATTTATCCTTCAGGGATTTATACTTCAGGATTTATCCTGACTGAAATATGAGCAGAGGAAATCTCCGCTTGTCGCTAGGCTAATGTATACCATGTAAAATGTCATAGGCTGGCGCTATCCGCTGTGAGGGTCTTCAGGACAGAGGGATGTCGTATGCTGTAAAGCCCTGTGAGGCAAATTGTGATTTGTGATATTGGGCTTTATAAATAAAATTGAATTAAATTGAATTGAATTGAATTAATAACGTTAGCATGTTGTATTTGTTTGAAAACGTGTTTAGTATAAGACAGTTGTTTTGTCAGTGAACCTTGTGAGTTGTAATGGAGCTGAATTATGTGCCGTTACCTTTGTTACATGTTGCTGTTGTCCCTGGTTTATAGAGTAGAGGAAAAGATCGCTAGACGCTAGGCTAATTTATACAATGTAAAATGCCATAGGCTTGTGCTAATAACATCAGCATGTTGTATTTGTGGGAAAATGTGTTCAGATAAAGACAAGTGTTTGTCTGTGAATGCTGCGAATTATAGTGAAGCTGATTTGTGTTTGAAACTGTCTCTATTAAGACATGTTTAATGTGTGTTTAACGTGTGTTTGACGTGTGTTTACTGTGTGTTTACTGTGTGATTAATGTGGGTTTAATGTGTGATTAATGTGGGTTTAATGTGTGTTTAATGTGTGATTAATATGTGTTTAATGTGTGATTAATGTGGGTTTAATGTGTGATTGTGTGCTTAATATGTGTTTTGAATCAACTAAACTTTACAGCACTTAACACAGTCCTCCACCGCCGACTAGTGTTTTGGAGGTGTAACTGCAGAGTGACACAGACACACCACCGCAGAAGTAAAAATAACGTGCAGATTTTTTTTCCCACGACTAATCGATTAGTTGAAATTATGTGTGACTTTAGTCGACCAAGATTTTCTTTGGTTGACTACAGCCCTAACTGAAACTTCTTGACCTTGTTAGACGGGGGTACTAACTGTTGGCTAACATTAGCCGTGTGACGCTAACACCTCTCACTTTGTGACTCCGCCCCTGCAGCAGCCGTCTGATGATCAACAGAGAGAATCAACACGCTGCATGCAGCTCTATGATGACATCACAGCTGACCCATTTAAACAGTTACATCTGTGGTGAAGCTGACTGTGACTGTTACGATCACAACATCCTGAACATTAGTGTGTGTGTGTATGTGTGTGTGTACCTGTGACATGGGTCCTCAGGAGCGTCGTAGCCCAGGTCAACATCGCTACACACTGAGAGGCTGTTTCTATAGCGACGACCTCCGACCCTGAAGGCTTCCATGGCCTGACAAAGCTCCGCCTCCTCAAACCCAAACACATGAGTGTAGAGCAGCTCATAGAAAAGAGCTACAGACACATACACACATTACACACAGATACACACACTCATATGAGTCTTTACTGTGCTGTTCCTTTAAAGCCATCATCCACTAATCAGTACTCACACTGACAGAGGGCAGCAGAGGCCGGGTAACTCCTCGGGTAAACAATGTCATAGTGACCATTGATAGAGCAACACAGCGTCACCTGGGCAACACAAACGACTTTGTCAGTACTGATTGACTTTGTCACGTGACCTGCTGTGCCACCTGTAGGTCACCTGTGTCACCCTTATGTCACCTGTGTGTCCCCGGTATGTCACCTGTGTGATATCCGTATGTCACCTGTGTGTCACCTGTGTGTCTCGTGTGTGTCTCCTGTATGTCACCCATGTGTCACAAGTGTCTCCTGTGTGTCTCCTGTGTGTCTCCTATATGTCACCTGTACGTCACCTGTATGTCTCCTATATGTCTTCTGTGTGTCAGCTGTATGTCTTCTGTGTGTCACCTGTGTGTCTCCTGTATGTCTCCTGTATGTCACCCATGTGTCACAAGTGTCTCCTGTGTGTCTCCTGTGTCTCCTATATGTCACCTGTACGTCACCTGTATGTCACCTGTATGTCTCCTATGTCTCCTATATGTCTCCTGTATGTCTTCTGTGTGTCAGTTGTATGTCTTCTGTGTGTCACCTGTGTCACCTCTATGTCTCCTGTATGTCTCCTGTATGTCACCCATGTGTCACAAGTGTCTCCTGTGTGTCTCCTGTGTCTCCTGTGTCTCCTATATGTCACCTGTACGTCACCTGTATGTCACCTGTATGTCTCCTATGTCTCCTATATGTCTCCTGTATGTCTTCTGTGTGTCAGCTGTATGTCTTCTGTGTGTCACCTGTGTCACCTGTAT
Organism: Epinephelus coioides; assembly: GCA_900536245.1. Classification (NCBI taxonomy): domain Eukaryota; kingdom Metazoa; phylum Chordata; class Actinopteri; order Perciformes; family Serranidae; genus Epinephelus; species Epinephelus coioides. The sequence continues at coordinate 772,300 of UNPE01000260.1, read as the reverse complement.
GTATCCTGTATGTCTCCTGTGTGTCTTCTGTGTGTCAGCTGTATGTCACCTGTGTGTCACCTGTATGTCTCCTGTATGTCTCCTGTGTGTCACCTGTGTGTCACCTGTGTGTCTCCTGTGTGTCTCCTGTGTGTCACCTGTGTGTCTCCTGTGTGTCACCTGTGTGTCTCCTGTGTGTCACCTGTGTGTCACCTGTGTGTCACCTGTGTGTCACCTGTATGTCTCCTGTGTGTCTCCTGTGTGTCTCCTGTATGTCACCTGTATGTCTCCTGTATGTCACCTGTGTGTCACCTGTGTGTCTCCTGTATGTCTCCTGTATGTCACCTGTGTGTACTTTAATAGTTATACCTCCACATTAAACAACAACATGAACTTCTTCACCTTGTCGACAAAGTCGTCCTCTGAGATCACTGTGGCTGGTTTCCCTGGGTAACGATAGATCAGGAAACAACGCCTAAAATAAACAAACAAACAAATAAATAAATGTCTTTCTCTCAGATACTGACAAAGATCCCAGTGTGTGTGTGTGTGTGTGCGCGTGTGTGTTGAACATGAAGCTATAGTCAGCAGCTGGTTGTGACTGTGTCACACTGATCTTCAGGTGGCAGCAGGTGAACCTGTTTCACCTGTACAGCTGAGACAGAGCCTTGATCTCCACCTGGCCCACCGTCTCCTGGAAACACACAACCACTGTTACACACTGATACACACACAGTCACACACTACTGACACACAGAGTCACACATTGTCACACACACACACACACACACACACACACACACACACACACACACACACACACACACACACACACACACTGTAGTGAGGGCTGGTCGTCACCTTGGGGTCCTCCAGACGTTCCAGATATTTCTCAAATGAACCTTCAACGAACTGAAAGAGAAGAGAGACGAGCTGAGACCACCTGAACCTGAGGACACGTCAGTCTCCTCTCACCTGGACTGATTACCATGGTAACTGATGCAGCAGAGCTCACTCGCTGTGACAGACTCTGTGACAGACGCTGTGACAGACTCTGTGACAGACGCTGTGACAGACTCTGTGACAGACGCTGTGACAGACTCTGTGACGGACGCTGTGACGGACGCTGTGACGGACGCTGTGACGGACGCTGTGACGGACACTGTGACGGACGCTGTGACGGATGCTGTGACGGACACTGTGACGGACGCTGTGACAGACTCTGTGACAGACGCTGTGACGGACGCTGTGACGGACGCTGTGACGGACGCTGTGACGGACGCTGTGACGGACACTGTGACGGACGCTGTGACGGATGCTGTGACGGACACTGTGACGGACGCTGTGACAGACTCTGTGACAGACGCTGTGACGGACGCTGTGACAGACTCTGTGACAGACTCTGTGACGGACGCTGTGACGGACGCTGTGACGGACGCTGTGACGGACGCTGTGACGGACGCTGTGACAGATGCTGTGACGGACGCTGTGACGGACGCTGTGACGGACGCTGTGACGGACAATGTGACAGACACTGTAACACTCAAAGAAGAACAGCAGCTGTTAGCAGTTAGCGGCTCACTCAAAGAAGAAGAACAGCAGCTGTTAGCAGTTAGCAGCCAACTCAGAACCAGGAGCTCCTAACAGAGTTTCTCACATTTTCTTTTTTGAGGACCCATAGTGATTTTTTTCTTGCTCTACTTACCAGAAGTTTTTCAAAAAAATCAGATTCAAACTTTATTTTAACAGAATTTCAGCGAGCTGGCAAACGAGGAGGTAGAAACGGAGCGCAGAGAGACAATTTGTGATGCTGTGATACATCAATGCAGATTGGACAGATGCAGATTGGACAGATGCAGATCAGTGACTCACTGGTTCAAAGTTGCATCTGTTGGCTCTCATGAAGTTGGCGCAGTCCTGACGGATCCTCTGATGGTAGTTCTGAGAGTAATACAACTACACACACACACACACACGTTAGTTGTTCAGATTATTACATCACATGCTGTTTCCTGTCAGTTCTCCTTAAACTCAGAGACACAATTAAGATTTAGAACAATCTGTGGTCTGAAAGGTGAGTCCAACAGCTGCGTACAACCAGCTCTGATTCCATAACTTTCCAGATCTGCAAAATGTGACTCAACCACCATGATCAGTTTTTAATGTTTTATCAGGCAATAACTCCTCCACACTCTGCACTAGTGTCATTTTTGGGACAGTTAGGGCAGGATTCGGGATTCGGGACAGCTCCTTGGATTTTGGGACTGTCCTGAATTTTTCGGGTCATCTGTTCACCCTGACCTACACCCATCTCTACTCTACATTCACACAGAGGCTCCGCCCCATTAAGCTCCGCCTCAAACCAACAAGTGACCCTGATGGAGGTGATGGAGATCACAGACTCAGTGGGTCTGGTCTGGTTTTTAAACGTCACGTCTCAAGATGGGGCTGTGTCCATGGCAACAGAGGTCAGACCGCACCAAACAGATTAACTCTGACTGTAACACACACACACACACACACACACACACACACACACACACACACACACACACCTGGGAGCACGTGTCAGTCAGCACAAACATGTCTGACCCCTACCCTCTGACCCCCCGGTGTCGGCCCGCCCTACTCACCTGCTCCGACACGGCTCGGAACAGACTGGACGCGTCGCGCGCCACCATCTTCCGGTAGAGGCCGAGGCTGCTCAGGAACTCGTCCATGTTGACGAAGTACTTCTTGAGGCCTTTGTGCATCCCGCCGCCGTGTCTCTGCTCACACTCACGGTAAACTCGGTCAGTACGGTCCGCTGCTCACGAGCCGCTGACGTCACACCCACAGGTGACATTAATCAGGTCTGATCAGCGCGCGACGCCCACCGCTGCTGAGGCGTTCATGGACCCACGGACGGGAGGAAATATCAGCAAGTTCCTCAATCACAACACACACACACACACACACACACACACACACACACACACACACACACACACACACTGAGGACACGTGGTCACAGAAGCTCTCGGGTACATTCAGGTGTCTCATGGACGCTGTGAACAGAGACGTGTTGTGATGTCAGAACAGGAGGGACATGACATCAGAGCGTCTGTGGAACTTCATCTGACATCAACATCTAACTGCACTGATGTAGGACGGACTGAAAGACGCCTTGGGGACAGACTGTGAGGACATGAATACAGCTTGGGGACACAGAATGAGGAAGACCTCAAGGACGATCACATTAAAGACGTACACAGTGGTACTGATGTCAAAAGGTTAAGATCAGTGTAGGCATCCATCAGATCCAGATTTCTCCATATACACTCACTGGCCACTTTATTAGGTACACCTCGCTGGTACCAGTTGGACCTTCTTTTTAATCCTTGGTGTCACAGACTCAACAAGGTGCTGGAAACATTCCTCAGAGAGTTTGGTCCATATTGACATGATGACATCACACAGTTGATCCATGATGAGAATCTCCCGTTCCAGCACATCCCAAAGGTGCTCTATTGGACTGAGATCTGGTGACTGTGGAGGCCATTGGAGTACAGTGAACTCATTGTCATGTTTGAGATGATGTGAGCTTTGTGACATGGTGCGTTATCCTGCTGGAAGTAGCCATCAGAAGATGGGTACACTGTGGTCATAAAGGGATGGACACGCTCAGCAACAATACTCAGGTAGGCTGTGGTGTTTAAACCATGCTCAGTTGGTACTAAGAAAATCTCCCCCACACCATTACACCACCAGCAGCAGCCTGAAGCGTTGATACAAGGCAGGATGGATCCATGCTTCCATCTGAATGTGGTTTTTCCAATCTTCTATTGTCCAGTTTTGGTGAATTGTAGCCTCAGTTTCCTGTTGTTAGCTGACAGGAGTGGCACCTGGTGTGGTCTTCTGCTGCTGTAGCCCATCTGCTTCAAGGTTGGACAAGGTGTTGTTGCTTCAGAGATGCTCTTCTGCACACCTTGGTTGGAACCAGTGCTTATTTGACTTCCTGTTGCCTTTCTATCATCTTGAACCAGTCTGGCCATTCTCCTCTGACCTCTGGCATCAACAAGGCATTTTGGCTCACTGGATATTTGCTCTTTTTGGGACCATCCTCTGTAAACCCTAGAGATGGTTGTGCTGAAAATCCAACCATGCCACATTCAAAGTCACTTCAATCACCTTTCTTCATCATTCTGATGCTCCGTTTGAACTTCAGCAGCTCGTCTTCATCATGTCTACATGACTAAATGTTAATGAGCTGCTGACACCTGATTGGCTGATTAGCTATTTGTGTTTACAAGCAGTTGAACAGGTGTACCTAATAAAGTGGTGAAACTTCTATCAGTAGCCCCAGGGTATTACAGTATTAGCCTCAGTCCCTGAAGTCAACAGGCCTGTATTTGAGACGGGCCTTTAATTCCTGTCACACAAACACTTGTTGAGCAAAGATCAGGAAATACAATCAGATCATTAATTTAAACCAGTCTGAATATCACTGTATAAGAATCAGTTATGAATCATTTAATCAACTGTGACAGACACACCTGAGGATTACAGTGTCTGACACATCAACACAACTCCTCTTCATCCTGTTAATAGGTGATCATATTTCAAACTTAGATTCATTTTGATGAAAAACACTTTTGATTCTTTGGATCAGTGGATCTTTACACGAGCCTGGAAATCCAGACTCAAATCTAGAGAGATTTAGAGTCTGGCCCTCACTGATACACTAACTGAGGCAAATTAAATGCCGCCGCATGCAATTGGATAGCACGATGGCCAATCAGAGCAAAAAATAGGTGACGTATTCATTGCACTAAGCCCCATTTGTTTGCCGACCAGTGGGGCTAACTGATATATTATGCTTTTGCCGTATCCCGTCGGCAAAACGGCAAAAACATCCTTCCTGGAAGTGAAGGCTTCGCGGGCAGTCTTCTGTTCCTCCCTCAAGGAGAAAGATAAGTGTAATTGTCTTAGTGTTTCTTCCAAAGCTAAACTGAATGGACGCAGTCCTTCAGCAGCTGCCATCTTGGCTGTTTACTTTTCAACTCCTACTGCACAGCGCTGTCCTCATCATGTTACAGTGTTGCAAATTCGAATTTGCTAGGGGCAGGGCATCTGGATTTCCAGGTTATCTATACACACTCACAGAGTATAAATAATTTACAGAATAATCCAGGAACAGACACGTAATCTGACTTTATCACAGCTTCAGAGGAACGTAGGGAGTCACTTTGAATCATATCTGACCTGCTAAAAAGTGTCAGCAATGACCCGACGACCCAGATCATTAAATTCATTTATTTTAAGCTGTTTGCACACTTTGACCTTTTCAGCCCTCTGAACCAGCTCAGAACGGTGACTCAGCATTTTTTGCACATATGTGAACACTCCAAGAGAACTCAGACCCCTCTGAAGAGAACTGAACTCAGACCACCTCGGGACGTGTTCTGAGTTCAGTTCTCTGAGCCTGTGACCTGTGAACACAAAGCACTCCTCACCTCACTGCAGAGACACGTCACAGGAAACACTAAACTGTGTCAGTACATGTGATATATAGTGTGAACAGAGAGAGGACTGAGACCATTTTCTGTTGCTCCACTTTTTGGTGCACTTTCAGAGGACTGAGCTCAGTTTATTTAAAAAGGACCTAAATATGACAACAGTCTTAACAGAAAGGGACTCAGTCCTTTTGTGTTCGCATCGTCAGTTGCATTTTAAAAAGGACTCGGGTGTCTCAGAACAGAACTTCAAAAGTCTGGACCTTCTCCAGACTATAATAACCTCTCTAACAACAGGTCACAGAGGCCAACTTCATACTGTCATCTGTGCTCATAGTATCACATGACCTGTCCTTTGACTCCGCTGAGGGGTGGTGGGAGCAACATGTGGGTGCTCGCTCTCTCTCTGAGGGGTGGGGGGAGCACATGTGGGTGACTGCCTCTCGCTCTGAGGTGTGGTGGGAGCACATGGTGGATGACTCTGCTCTCCTTCTCTGAGGGGTGGTGGGCAGCACATGTGGGGTGACTGCTCTCTCTCTGAGGGGTGGGTGGGAGCGCACATGTGGGTGACTCTGCGCTCTCTCTGAATGGGTGGTGTGAGGCACATGTGGGTGACTCTGCTCTCATCCTCACTGAGGGGTGGTGGTGAGCACATGTGGGTGACTCTGCTCTGCTCCTCTGAGGGGGGTGGGGAGCACATGGGTCTCTGCTCTCTCTCTGAGGGGTGGTGGGAGCACATGTGGGTGACTCTGCTCTCTCTCTGAGGGGTGGAGCACATGTGGGTGAGCTCTCTCTGAGGGGTGGTGGAGCAATGTGGGGGTGACTCTGCTCTCTCTCTGGATGGGAAGCACATGTGGGTGACTCTGCTCTCTCTCTGAGGGGTGGTGGGAGCACATGTGGGTGACTCCTGCTCTCTCTCTCTCTGAGGGTGGTGGGGAGCACATGTGTGGGTGACTGCTCTGCTCTCTCTGAGGGGTGGTGGGAGCACATGTGGGTGACTCTGCTCTCTCTCTGAGGGGTGGTGGGAGCACATGTGGTGACTCTGCTCTCTCTCTGAGGGGTTTGTGGGAGCACGGTGGGTGACTTGCTCTCTCTCTGAGGGGTGGTGGAGACATGTGGGTGTGATCTCTGGGGGTGGTGGGAGCACATGTGGGTGACTCTGCTCTCTGAGGGGTGGTGGAGCACATGTGGGGTGCCTCTGCTCTCTCTCTGAGGGGTGGTGGGAGCACATGTGGGTGACTTCTCTCCTCTGAGGGGTGGTGGGAGCACATGTGGGTGACTCTGCTCTCTCTGAGGGGTGGTGGGAGCACATGTGGGTGACTCTGCTCTCTCTGAGGGTGGTGGGAGCACATGTGGGTGACTCTCTCTCTCTCCTGAGGGGTGGTGGGAGCACATGGGGTGACTGCTCTCTCTCTGAGGGGTGGTGGGAGCACATGTGGGTGGTCTGCTCTCTCTGAGGGTGGTGGGTGAGCATGTGGGTGACCTGCTCTCTCTCTGAGGGGTGGGTGGGAGCACATGTGGATGACTCTGCTCTCTCTCTCTGAGGGGTGGTGGGAGCACATGTGGGTGACTGCTCTCTCTCTGAGGGGTGGTGGAGCACATGTGGGTGACTCTGCTCTCTCTCTGAGGGGTGGTGGAGCACATGTGGGTGACTCTCTGATCTGAGGGGTGTGGGAGCACATGTGGGTGACTCTCTCTCTCTGAGGGGTGGTGGGAGCACATGTGGGTGACTCTGCTCTCTCTCTGAGGGGTGGTGGGAGCACATGTGGGTGACTGCTCTCTCTCTGAGGGGTGTGGGGCACATGTGGGTGACTGCTCTCCTCTCTGAGGGGTGGTGGGAGCACATGTGGGTGACTCTGCTCTCTCTCTGAGGGGTGGTGGAGCACATGGTGGGTGACTGCTCTCTCTCTGAGGGGTGTGGAGCACTGTGGGTGACTCTGCTCTCTCTCTCTCTCTCTCTGAGGGGTGGTGGGAGCACATTGGGTGACTCTGCTCTCTCTCTGAAGGGTGGTGGGAGCACATGTGGGTGAACTCTGCTCTCTCTCTGAGGGGTGGTGGGAGCACATGTGGGTGACTGCTGCTCTCTCTGAGGGGTGGTGGGAGCACATGTGGGTGACTCTGCTCTCTCTCTGAGGGGTGGTGGGGCACATGTGGGGACTCTCCTCTCTCTCTGAGGGGTGGTGGGAGCACATGTGGGTGACTGCTCTCTCTCTGAGGGGTGGTGGGAGCACATGTGGGTGACTCGCTCTCTTCTCTGAGGGGTGGTGGGAGCACATGTGGGTGACTCTGCTCTCTCTGAGGGGGTGGTGGGAGCACATGTGGGTGACTCTGCTCTCCTCTCTGAGGGGTGGTGGGGAGCACATGTGGGTGATCTGCTCTCTCTCTGAGGGGTGGTGGGAGCACATGTGGGTGACTCTGCTCTCTCTCTGAGGGGTGGTGGGAGCACATGTGGGTTACTGCTCTCTCTCTGAGGGGTGGTGGGAGCACATGTGGGTGACCTCTGCTCTCTCATCTGAGGGGTGGTGGGAGCACATGTGGGTGACTCTGCTCTCTCTCTGAGGGGTGGTGGGAGCACATGTGGGTGACTCTGCTCTCTCTCTGAGGGGTGGTGGAGGCACATGTGGGTACTGCCTCTCTCTGAGGGGTGGTGGGAGCACATGTGGTGACTGCTCTCTCTCTGAGGGGTGGTGGGAGCACATGTGGGTGACTCTGCTCTCTCTCTGAGGGGTGGTGGGAGCACATGTGGGTGACTCTGCTCTCTCTCTCTGAGGGTGGTGGGAGCACATGTGGGTGACTCTGTCTCTGACTGCTCTCTCTCTGAGGGGTGGTGGGAGCACATGTGGGTGACTCTGCGCTCTCTGAGGTGTGGAGCACATGTGGGTGACTGCCTCTCTCTCTGAGGTGGTGTGGGAGCACATGTTGGGTGACTCTGCTCTCTCTCTGGAGGGTGGTGGGAGCACATGTGGGTGACTCTCCTCTTCGCTGAGGGGTGGTGGGACACATGTGGTGACTCTCTCTCTCTCTGAGGGGTGTGGTGGGAGCACATTGGGTGACTCTTCTCTCTGAGGGGTGGTGGGCACATGTGGTGTGATCTCTCTGGGAGCACTGAACTGCTCTCTCTCTGAGGGTGGTGGGAGCACATGTGGGTGACTCTGCCTCCTCTCTCTGAGGGGTGGTGGGAGCACATGTGGGTGACCTTCTCTCTCTGAGGGGGGGGAGCATGGTGACTCTCCTTGAGGGGTGGTGGGAGCACATGTGGTGACTCTGCTCCTCTCTGAGGGGTGGTGGGAGCACATGTGGGTGACGCTCTCTCTCTGAGGGGTGGTGGGAGCACATGTGGCTGACTGCTTCTCTCTGAGGGGGTGGTGGGAGCACATGTGGGTTGACATGCTCTCTCTCTGAGGGTGGTGGGGAGCACATGTGGGTGACTGCTCTCTCTCTGAGGGTGGTGGGAGCACATGTGGGTGACTGCTCCTCTCTCTGAGGGGTGGTGGGAGCACATGTGGGTGACTCTGCCTCTCGTCTTGAGGGGTGGTGGGAGCACATGTGGGGTGACTCTGCTCTCTCTCTGAGGGGGTGGTGGAGCACTGTGGGCTGACTCTGCTCTCTCTCTGAGGGGTGGTGGGAGCACATGTGGGTGACTGCTCTCTCTCTGAGGGGTGGTGCGGAGCACATGTGGGTGACTCTGCTCTCTCTCTGAGGGGTGGTGGGAGCACATGTGGGTGACTCGCTCTCTCTCTGAGGGGTGGTGGGAGCACATGTGGGTGACTGCTGCTCCTCTCTGAGGGGTGGTGGGAGCACATGTGGGTTGTCTCTCTCTGAGGGGTGGTGGGAGCACATGTGGGTGACTCTGCTCTCTCTCTGAGGGGTGGTGTGGAGCACATGTGGGTGACTGCTCTCTCTCTGAGGGGTGGTGGGAGCACATGGTGGGTGACTGCTCTCTCTCTCTGAGGGTGGGGGAGCACATGTGGGTGACTGCTTCTCCTCTGAGGGGGTGGTGGGAGCACATGTGGGTGACTCTGCTCTCTCTCGGTGGGTGATCTCTCTCTCTGAGGGGTTGGTGGAGCACTGACTCTGCTCTCTCTGAGGGGGGGTGGGAGCACATGTGGGGACCACTGCTCTCTGAGGGGTGGTGGGAGCACATGTGGGTGACTGCTCTCTCTCTGAGGGTGGTGGGAGCACATGGGTGACTCCTCTTCTCTCTCTGAGGGGTGGTGGGAAGCACTGTGGGTGACTGCTCTCTCTGGGAGCACTGACTGAGGGGTGGTGGGAGCACACTGCTCTCTCTGAGGGGTGGTGGGAGCACATGTGGGTGACTGCTCTCTC